>CATKHT010000203.1:0-71002 GCA_949752745.1 Protula sp. h YS-2021
GATCTATCACGGGTATTTTTCAGATCTGGGACGGGTATTTTCCACATCCAGGATGGGTATTTTCCAGATCTGGTACGGGTATTTTCAAGTCAGGTATTTCTCGGCCGAGTATTGTGCTGCTTCACCTTTTTTTTTTTTTTTTGATGGGGTTTAAAAATTTCATCTGCTTTCCGGAACTGTTGAGCTTTAAGTCCACTCATCTGCAGGTGCTAATATCTACTTGCAAATATATTAATATTGAGTCATCATAATTGTGTAAGCAGCCTCCGGAGAGGTCGAAAATCAACACGAGTAAGCAACTTACTTGATTTTGAAAGAACAGAAACTGTCATTTATGACACCCCAGATCACCTGAAAGAACAATGTACATACAACGTTTTAAAGAACACATTTAAAGGCACGGACTGTTAAATCTCTCCAATTAAAAATCTCCAATTTCAAGACGGAAATCAGATAATCAGTAAATTTGAAGCCGAGCCCACTGCGGGTTCAGTGACTTACATAATACAAAGAGAAAATTTCAACTTTTTCCTGAATTTCAAAGGTTTTCAAGTATGTTTGTTTTTTGGTGTCTACTCATGTCACGTCACAGTGAAATAGCAGAAATAAGAAATGATAACGTCAAGTCACGTGATTTCTCGCTGACTCACTCCTACTGCCGTTTGCTGTTTGTTTTGTGCACCGTCAAAGATGGACGACAATAATGAAGGGGTCCATGCATAAACTTGATAACTCCACTTATCAGGAAAATGCACTATTACCACCACGGTATTTCTTGGCCTCTGTTCTATCACGCATGTAAGTCTTAAACCTCAAAACCGATTAGAAGTGGGTATTTTTCAGGAAAATGCGATGGGAAAAACCTATGTTTGTTACTAAAATTTCAAACTTTAAAAGCGTTTTTCTCCACTGCTGATAACTGCAGTTATCAAGTTTATGCATGGACCCCTTCACTTGTTATTAAATATTAATGTTGAAATTTTACAAGTATTGCGACCATATGCTTCTTTAATCGCGATATTTCAAAAAAAAAAAATTGCTATCTTTTATCCAGATGAGCGTATTGACGTTTCGATCGTCTTGAAGTCTGAGGAAGGCTCTGTCATAAACTCCTCACTTCGAGTCGACGAAGTGGAAATAATCTGGTATGGGTGATACGAACTAGCTCTTTATACTACTCAATTACTGCCAATAGACAACCCCCCCCCCCCCCCCCGCAATCACCGTTTGTAAGAGATTTCACTTCCGGGAACTTGATGAGTGTAAGGCATTAAATAAATCGCACTAGAAGTCAGCCTTCTGGTTGTCGACAGTCTTGGTTTTAACGAAGTAACGTCGATTTCAACGTCTGATCGACTTACCACGGCGATTTAGTCACCTCACTAGTGGCACAGCACTTACACGACTCCGGCAGCCCCGAAGCCCCAAGAAGCAGCTCTGTGCTCCAGGGTCGAATCATGGTCAGAGCCATAAATAAAGACACGCTGCTTAGAGCCAGTCCCCCCACCCCCCCCCCCACCCCCCGCCGTGGTACGCCGGAAGGGAGATGCAACTGAACATGAACAGTAGATTCCAACTGGCTAAAAATTAAAACATCCCTCTATCGTACGCAAATCGTTTTCGTTTGCAGTTTGTTGCTTGGATTATTGGGAAAAGAAAGATTGCAATTTTTAAAATTAATTTTCATGACCATCGAAAGTGCGACGTATAATATGCTAAGAATCAATGTGGGTGTCAAGGATGTAAGAGAGACGATAAAAGTGTCATATTTTTTGCTCACACAATTTATTGGAAGCGGAAATCTAATGAAGTACACCAGATTAGAAATCACAAAAGACTGTGACAGAAATACAAACATACATGGGAACGGTGTCGAAAAAAAGCCGGAAAACTGTACCATTCATAGAAACGGGGTCGGAAAAAAGCCCGAAAATTGTACCATTCATAGGAACAGGGTGGGAGAAAAAGCCGGAAAATTGTACCATTCATTGGAACGGGGTCGGAAAAAAAGCCGGAAAATTGTACCATTCATAGGAACGGGGTCGGAAAAAAGCCGGAAAATTGTACCATTCATAGAAACGGGGTCGGAAAAAAGCCCAAAAATTGTACCATTCATAGGAACGAGGTCGGCAAAAAAGCCGTAAAATTGTACCATTCATTGGAACGGAGTCTAAAACAAAGTAGTCCATTTGACAAAAACAAGCCGGAAGATTCCCATCTATGTATAAAGGAAAAAACGGGAAAATTTAAAATTTTGATATTCGCCGACTTTTTCCTGGCGTTATAGAATTTGTTTCTAACTCATTACATTTTCCGAACTTTCTCGACTCAACATTTATTTCCCGACTTTTTCCTGACCGCGGCAATGCCCTTTCCAGCTTCAATTTTGGGTTTGCAGTTACATGGCATATTACACATTTTTTACTAATTTCGATCTGCTGCTCAACTGCTGATCACTTGCAGGGTTTCAATGTACGGCTTCAATTCCTCGCTATAAAACGATATGCAAGTCAGCTGCAGTTGCTCTCAGGCACAGCTATGGCGACTTTGTGCGGGACTCAAGCCTTTATTGGCATTTGCTAAAGATCCTCGAAGTGCAACGCTAATGATATACAACTTCTGTGTTACGTTTTCTTTAAAAGAAAAGAATACACAAATAACCACGAATCTCCCGTATTTACTGACATTTGTTTGTGTAGAGAGCATAGTTTATTACGTGAAAAGTGACCATAAATTTTGTAACGATCCGCCAAAAACTTTTGAATTGATTTTTTAAAAATAATGGAAAAACTAAAGTTAAATACTGTGAGTGTGCAGAATAAATTTATGGCTAATTCTGCATCTATCAATTATTTGAGTATACAATTTACAGACAATCTTTAACAGCTTCATCTGAATTTCTGGTCACTTGACTTTGATCACATGACATTTAAAGGCTGAAACGTACACAAACATTTGACAGATGAATGCAGAAGCTACTTTTCTGGACTTTCATGAAGAAATAAAAGACATGCAGCTCATTAAAAATTGTGCCTGTTTTACAAAAAGGGTATATTAGGCATGAACTTCCTGTAAATGTTTGAATAATAGGGACTGATTATGAAGGATTCGTAGCTCAGATCAAAGTAAGTTGATCCTATTAACGGAACAATAGAAGGCGTCGTTACTCAGACAGAGAATACTGAGTAAATGTAAGGAAGAGGGAACTCGGAAATTAGTCCCAGCGGACTCTTTCTATCTTCCTAGGGCAGAAAGGGTCACAGTTCCTCGAATAAAAAAAGACCACTGATTCCAACTTTCGAGGCTATGGATCTTTCGGCACACATTCCAGGCCATCAAGGTTCGAACAAGCAGGCTTCTTCTTTAAAAATAACACACCGAGAAGTATCATGAGGCATTATTTTCGACTGCGACGAAACTCCCCAACTGGAGTAAAGAGTGGTTTTGCAATTGTTAACACTTGACAAGCCTTTGGCTTGCAAGGTGATATGAATTTGTGCGAGCAAAATTCGTCCTTTTTTTCACACCGAGAAGTATCATGGGGCATTATTTTCGACTTCGACGAAACTCCACAACTGGAGTAAAGAGTGGTTTTGCAATTGTTAACACTTGACAAGCCTTTGGCTTGCAAGGGTGACAGGAATTTGTGCGAGCAAAATTCGTCCTTTTTTTCACACCGAGAAGTATCATGGGGCATTATTTTCGACTTCGACGAAACTCCACAACTGGAGTAAAGAGTGGTTTTGCAATTGTTAACACTTGACAAGCCTTTGGCTTGCAAGGGTGACATGAATTTGTGCGAGCAAAATTCGTCCTTTTTTCTCTTCTTGACACTTTTTCCGATTTTTTGTGTCTTCTTCTTCTCTGACACTATGGGCCCTACGACCAAGAAACTTGGGACTTACGAAGAGCTTGATCTGAACATGTGCATGTCACTTTTTATTTTCGTCTTTGATTTCGTTTTCTTTGTTAAAACGCCATGTGAAAAGAGTGTATTTTTTGTAAATAAATGCGTCTGTTGTGCATAACACCTTTTTTACTCCGCAGACCCACTGGGGATTCCGCACAAAATAGTACTCAAAAAGGAGAGAAATAACTTTTTTAAAAAAGTCACTAAATTATAGATTTTAGTAACTCGGGACATTCATATGCACCTTTTTCACCAATGTATAAGAATACTTAACACTGAGGGATGCACAGTACACTAGTTAGATAGAAATATCCATCCGCTCTGTGTTTATACATAGCAGATTGATCTCCTCAGAGGTCGGCTGTTTTATAACAACGTAGAAAGATAGATGTATTCTTTAGATCAGGTTATAGAATTCCCAATTACCGCCCACAACAACAATGAATCTACAGTTGCAAAACCACTCTTTACTCAATTTTGTTAGTTTGGCCGATGTCCAAAATAATGCCCCAGGATACTTCTCAGCTAGCTCCAAAAAGTGGTACGCTACAAAGTTTTCACGCGCCGCTTTAAAGCCTCGCTATATAACGATAAGCAAGTCAACTGTGCTCGCTTTGAGGCACCCCTGTGGCTACTTTGTGCGAGATTCAACGACCCACAAGTCTTTATTGGCATTTGCTAAAGGCCCTAAAAGTACAACGGTTATCATATACAACTTCTGTGTTACGCTTTCTTTAAAAGAAAATAATACGGAAATAACCACAAATCTCCCGCAGTAATTGACACTTGTTTGCATACAGGGAGCACACTTTATTACGTAAAAAAATTAACACTAATTTTTGCAATTATCCACCAAAAAACTTTTAAACTGATATTTCAAAAAGAACGTCAAAAATAAAAAGTCAAATATTGTGGGTGTATAAAACAAATTTATACGTAACTCTGTATCTATCAACTATTTTAGTGTATATTTTACAAATAAACTAAAACTCCTTTATTTAAATTTTTGGTCACTTGACTTTGGTCACGTGACATTTAAAGGCCAGAATGTAAACAAACATTTGACAGGTGGGTGCGGGAGCTAACTTTTCTGCGCTTTCATGAACAAATAAAAGATATACAGCTCATTAGAAATTGTCCCTGTTTTACAAAAGGGTATATAAGCCAATTCGCACTTTGACTTTTGCCGAAAAGTTTTTGCGTTTCGGCTGAATTCGGTTAGGATAAGGATATACAGAAACGATAGAAAAAAAAACAGCAAAAATCAACAAAATTCCATTTTGCCAGAAACATATTCACATGTTGGTTATTAAAGGGACTGAATAATATGTAAAATAGTTTTTAAAAGATCATACATTAGAAAGTGTACATGTTGAAAGAAAATTAGAATTTTGATGTTTTTCCTTTATCGTTACTTTATAATTTATCCCAAAAAAAATTGCAGTGGAAACAACACCTCAACAGGAAAAACCTGAAAGTGTGAATTGGCTTACTGGGCATGAACTTTCTGTAAATGTTTGAATAATACTAAATAGGGGCTGGTGTGCAGGATTCGTACCTCAGAACATATGAAGTTGACCCCTATTAGTGGAACAATGGAAGGCTTTGTAGCTCTGACAGAGATATATACGATGTTATACAAGTCAGAGCTGACTCGGAGCTACTTCTCAGTGTGTTTTTTAAGTAAAAGCCAGCTAGTCCGAACCTCGGTGTCCTGGAACGTTGGCCGAAAGATCCATAGCCTCGAAAGTTGAGCTCAATGGTCATTTCTATTACAGGAACTGTTACCCTTTCTCACCAACAAGGACGAGATAGTAATTGGGACAAATTTATGGGTTTTTCATGATTTAGTGAAATATCCCTCAACTTACACGTGAACAAATATACACCACAGATAGAAGAGGTCTAACCCAACATTGCTTATACAAAACACAGCAACTTCCAAGTATACGGACATTAAAATACACAAAAGTATAAATTGTGTTTCTAAGATAAACAACAGACAAGTTTGGGACATAAAATGTCGGCATGAACATGAACCAATCACAAACAGCGTTACAACAGATGTCCCAGAACCAACATGGCGACGTCAACAAATAAACAGCTGGTCAATCTATCTGGTTTTATTAACTTTTCTTTTGAACAACAATAGTCCCAGCGGACCCTTTCTATCTTCCTAGAACAGAAAGGGTCACAGTTCCTGCAATAGAAATGGCCATTGATCTCAATTTTCGAGGCTCTGGATCTTTCGGCGCACGTTCAAGGACACTGAGGCTCGAACTGGCAGGCCTTCTCTTTAAAAGCACACTGAGAAGTACCCTGGCGCATTAATTTCCACCTCAGCGAAACTAGAGTAAAGCGTAGTTTTGCAACTGCGGATTCACTGTTGTTGTGGGCGATAATGAGGGATTCGATATCCTGATCTCAAGAAAACACATATTTTTCTCAGTAAAAAATTGTTTCGACCATAAAACTTGTGCGCCATAATTTTTAATTGGGCCATTTATGTGATGCACCCTTTCTAAAATAACGCCGTTGGCCCAAGTCGTGCGTCGAGATTTCAAAATTGGCAACAATGACATTTCCTATTATAGGAACTATGACTCTTGCTGTCATAGGAAGACCGCAAGAGTCATCCAGGACTAGAACAACAAGAAGTAAGTATTTGTGAAACACAAGCAGGCCCCAACCGCCCCCCAAATTCATAGGGGTATAAAGCGATGACGGACAGACGGACGGACGGACAGACGGACATCCCCAAACCTATACGAGGGGGAGGAGAACGAATGGTTACAGTAGATCCAAACTGGTGAAATGAAAAAGAACATCTTCCGTGGTTCAAAACCAATTTATTTTGTCAAATATCACAAAAGGATGTATATTTAAGTCGATAGGGTTCCAAAACTTGCAGCTGGCTTATTTAGTGGAGTTGGAATTTAGCATTTTGTTGTCACCAATTACGATCTACTCTAGACAATTCTATCTCCTCTCCCTTGTAGGCCCCAATCCGAAGGGTTGGGGCCTAACAAAAGATACTTTCAATTTTATGTTACAATATTATGAGATACACTTTCCCAAGACTATGGATCTAAGGATATCTAATAGTAAAATGAGTAAAGCAGGTTTCCACCTATTTGCGTCAAACGTCTCATTCTAGTCTCCGTCCCATTCTACGGTTTGGGCCTTGTAGGAAGACGGAAAGGGTCCACTGGGACTAACAAAATGTGAAATACAAGAACAGAAAGACTGCAAGAGTCATCTAGGATCAACTCGTGTCTATGCCACCGAATGGTTACGGTTAGACACCAGGGTGTTATCCTTGACCAGGAATCAAACCCGCGAAGCAGCACTCAGGAGCGCCGATCTACGTCCAAGAAGTCAGGTCCTGTTATGTTGGTACACAACACATTATCGCCCACTTTTAACATGTTTCTCCCATGCCCATCATAGGTAGATTGAATTCCCGGTATGTACATAGACCATTAAACCTACATCGTCACACTGCATTTTAACTTTTTTTCTTTATACTTAAAACATCGAATATTTAAATGGAAATTAGTTCTGTTTCACACATGTGTTTACATTTATCAGAACTATTCGATTTGACATGACAATGAGAATAAAAATATGCGCATGTTAAATAAACTTGATAGCTGTGTCACTCGATTGTAACCAAACTTTTGGAGTTGGCGTGCAATTATGTAATTCTAACAGTTGCTTTAAGTGGCGTGTTTTTATTTAATCTCGGTCTTATAAAAGTATTTTCAAAAACATGTTTTTTTTTATTTGCATACATTATTAAACCGGTTTTAAACATAAGAATAATTCATAGATAATGTTGCCCTTGATTTCGAGAAGTACAGATTAATTATTTTGACGTTGTAAATTGTTTAATTACATGAAGTATAACATACGTTTATCTGTATAGCTAAAAGGCTGTTGGAGCAGTTTTTTTATTGTTTTGACCACTTTTTTAACCCACCGTTATCGCATGATACTTGTGTCATTTTATAGTAGGAAAATCTTGGTATCATGTGAGTAGTTATATAATGAGAGAGCCACTGCATGGATACCAAAAAGTGGATGAGAGAGCCACTGCATGGATACCAAAAAGTGGATGAGAGAGCCACTGCATGGATACCAAAAAGTGGATGAGAGAGCCACTGCATAGCAACGGAAAAGTGGATGAGAGAGCCACTGCACTTTTTGTGTGCGAAAAGGGAGCGAAAGTGGATGACGAAAGAAAACGTCATTTGATGCAGTTGGAAGGATTGCGAGTGAAAGAAAGGTGTTTCCGGTGAAACGTTGCCACGCCTTGAAAGAAAGGCGGGGAGACGGTTTTTTTTTAAAGCATATCCCACACATTCGCTGCTGCTACCATCAACTGTTCTGATGTTCTCCCCTCCCCTTTTATACGCGGACGGACTACGAAAGTTACTGTAGTTAAACTACAGCGTGGCAGCGAGAGAAAAGAGCTCTTTGAAGTTAAAAAAAAAATCATTTTATTTACAACTATTTCATATTCATATATTCATATATTCATATGCTTTCATATATACATTCGAAATATGCTATTAAAACACTAAAACACTAAAACACTAAAACACTAAAGTTAAAAGTTAAACGTTAAAAAAAAAAATACTAAAACACTAAAAGTTAAAAGTTAAACGTTAAAAAAAAAAACACTAAAAGTTAAAAGTTAAACGTTAAAAAAAAAACACTAAAGTTAAACCACTAAAGTTAAATACTAATGATTTTCAGTCACCATTGTTTTTTCCACACTCTGCATTGTTTTACGTGTGTTTATTTCACTTGTACTTGATGATATCACGAGTCTCCCTGCCACATTGTACCATCTGTTGAGAGCCAAACAGGAAAATGTCAGAGTTGATTCCACAGGTCAGGCAATTCATGGTGTAGTGCGACGTCAGACCACCCCCCCCCCTCCCACAGCGCGCTCAGCCCACAGCGTGTCGACGACGACCCCCCCCCCCTCAGCGCACAGCGATCAGCGTGTCGACGACGACCCCCCCCCCCTCAGCGCACAGCGATCAGCGTGTCGACGACGACCCCCCCCCCCTCAGCGCACAGCGATCAGCGTGTCGACGACGACCCCCCCCCTCAGCGCACAGCGATCAGCGTGTCGACGACGACACCCCCCCCTCAGCGCACAGCGATCAGCGTGTCGACGACGACCCCCCCCCCCTCCCCCCTCCCTCCCCCCAAAACTCACTATATAAGTGAGTCGAGGAGATGCCATTTAACACACACACACAAACAAGATGAACTCGTCAGCAGATGCCATAGATGATCTGAGTCAATTCAAACCAAATGAGGCAGTGATAATTCGCACACCATTGAATGAAGAGAAAGCAAAGGTGGAGGCAGAGATGAAGTATGCCTTAGAGGAAACTTTGCATTTTCCGTCGTCTGTAACACCTGTGGAGGAGGAGCAGAAGAGGTACAATTACAGGGTGTGGAAGAAAGGCTGCGGCATGATCACGCTAACAACTGAGTGCTTCAAGTGCTTCTGCTTGCTGGAGTATGATGGACAGTCGCATAATTGTCCAGTAAAGCATGATGCACCAAGGCATTATTGTTGTAAGACCTGCGGCGGACTGCTGCCATATAACTTTACAGCATTATTGCCAGGACCACAACCGTTTTTGGATTGTTGGTGGTGTGGAGCAGCGTTGAAAAACTTTAGATATTACAACATGCATCCGTTTAAATGTGCCAAGAGACCATTCACTATGAATCAGTTTTATCGCTACCAGTGCGATTGTGGTGAGCCGACGTGCTGGTAAAGCCCTGCGGAGAGTTTGACGTGGAAAAAATGGTGACTGAAAATCATTAGTATTTAACTTTAGTGGTTTAACTTTAGTATTTTTTTTTTATTTTTTTTTAACGTTTAACTTTTAACTTTTAGTGTTTTAGTGTTTTTTAACGTTTAACTTTTAACTTAAGTGTTTTAGTGTTTTAGTGTTTTAGTGTTTTAATAGCATATTTTGAATGTATATATGAAAGCATATGAATATATGAATATATGAAATAGTTGTAAATAAAATGATTTTTTAAACTTCAAAGAGCTCTTTTCTCTCGCTGCCACGCTGTAGTTTAACTACAGTAACTTTCGTAGTCCGTCCGCGTATAAAAGGGGAGGGAGGGGAGAACATCAGAACAGTTGATGGCTGCAGCGGCAGCGGCAGCAGCGACAACAAGGATGGCTACGAAACAAGCAAGGTTGAAACGTGCTCGGGAAGAGCTTGTTCAGCAGATAGAAGTGAAGAGACAAAAGACGCTGGAAGATAGTATTATCAGACCTGATCCATTCCTTTGCTATGGATGTGTTAAGATATTTCCATCTATGGATGCGTTTGACACACATGTATGCAAAGAACCAAAGACAGTGCAAGTAGGGAGAGGGAGAAGAGTGAGTCTTGGTGAAAACGCGCAGGAAAGACGGTTTGAGCCTGAAGATGGATCGGATTTATTACTTGAAATGCGGCAACAAGAGAATCGGATTAAGGCACATTTACGAGAAACGTTAAATGATGGAATGAAATGGTACATTGTCGTACATGCACGCTTCAAGAAAATGACAGCGAATGCTGAAGGGGTGATGGTAGAACAAGTGGATAATGCTTTTATCAGCAGTCGAACATATATAGCCTACAATCCAGGGGATATTGAGCAGGACTTGCCAGAAGCCTATAAAGAATTGTTTACCAAGTTTGATGAACATGAGCGACAAGGTTCTGGCTGGGTGTTGGATAACATCCTGTATATTGAAGTGCATACAGCTACATCAACACCTCTGGAAGCAAGCTGTTATATGGACCTGCCGAAGAAAGTGAAGAATACAGGAGGTGTGTTAAACATTAAGAATAAAGACAACAAGTGTTTCTTATGGTCGGTACTGGCTCACCTTCACCCTTCAACAGATGCAAACCCAGAGCGTGTGCATCGATACAAGCCATTTGAGAACGAATTAAAGGTGGAAGGCATGACATTTCCCACACCGATTACGGCCATTCCAAAGTTTGAAAAGGAGAATGATGTATCCATCAACGTGTTTGGATATGAACAGGATGTTGTTGTTCCGATACAACTGAGTCGAAACACCAGCGCCAACAGCGCCAACAGCGCCAACAGCGCGAGAGAAATCAACTTACTTTTGATTAGCAATGGCAGGACAAGACATTACTGTCTCATCAAGAATTTCAGCAAACTGATGGCTTATCGATCAAAGCATAATGGAGGTGCATTTTATTGTTTCAACTGCCTTCACGGGTTTATACGACAAGATCTGTTAGACAAGCATCGCGAAGTGTGTGGCAAGCATGGAGCGCAACGTTTATCATTCCCCAAGGAACCGTTTATCAAGTTTAAGAATGTAGCCAAACAACAGCGAGCACCTTTTGTGATTTATGCAGACTTTGAATGTTTCACGCAAAAGCATGAAGAAGGAGACAAGTACCAACATCATCGTCCAAACAGCTTCGCCTATGTGGTTGTGAGCCAGTATGACACACGTGCCCCAGTCGTGTATCGAGGAGACAATGCTGTGAAAGTCTTTTTAGACCATATGGTGAATGAGCGTGATCGTATTGTGCAGGGTTTACAGCAGCCAAAGAAGTTGGTCATGACTTGTGAAGACAAAGAGGATTTCAGGACTGCTGTGGATTGCTACATTTGTCATGAGCCTCTAGGAGCAGATTGTGTGAGAGATCATGACCATATCAATGGCAGATATCGCGGTGCTGCACATAGTGAATGCAATTTGCAATTCCGATTTCGAAAGGATCAGCAGGGTGTTAGAGATTCGTTTATCATCCCTGTCTTTTTCCACAATTTGCGAGGCTATGACAGCCATTTGATCATGGAGGAAATTGGCAAATTCAAAGATGAAACGCTTACGGTTATTCCCAACACCGTTGAAAAATATATTGCATTCACCATGAGCAATCTGAAATTTACAGACAGTTATCAGTTCATGGGTACTTCTCTACAGAAGTTGGTATCCAACCTGGCGGCAGAAGGGAAAGATACCTTTTATAACATGACCTCTCACATTCACGATAGCGACCAGCAAGAGTTACTGTTGAGAAAGGGAGTGTACCCCTACGATTACGTGGATGAGCCATCCAAGTTTGCTGAAACACAACTGCCGTCCAAGGACAAGTTTTACAGTCTGCTCAGTGAAGAAGGCATTAGCGATGAGGATTATGTGCATGCACAGAAGGTGTGGGAGACATTCCACTGCACTACATTTGGTGAATACCACGACTTATACCTGAAATCGGATGTATTGCTGTTGGCTGACGTGTTTGAAAATTTTCGTCAAGTGTGTCTTAACACGTATGAATTGGATCCTGCCCACTACTATACAGCGCCAGGACTGTCGTGGGATGCGATGTTAAAAGCGACAAAGGTGAAGTTGGAATTGATCAATGACATTGACATGTACCAAATGGTTGAACAAGGTCTACGTGGAGGAATATCTGTCATCACACACAAGTATGCGAAAGCAAATAACCCCTACGTAGCAGAGTATGACCCTATGCAACCAACCCATTACCTGATGTACCTCGACGCAAACAACTTGTACGGCTGGGCCATGTCACAAAGTATGCCAGAAAGTGGATTTATGTGGGTGAACGAGCCAGAATCCATTAACTTCATGGAAGTGGATGAAGAGGATGAGATTGGATACATTTTAGAGGTGGATTTGGAATATCCATATTCAATCCATGATGGTCATAATCACTACCCAGTAGCTCCAGAACGGAAATGTGTGAAGGTGGGAGAATTATCAGGGTATAGTCAGAAGCTACGGAAAGAGTTGAACATGAAAGATAAACCCAGTGAAAAGCTCATTCCCAACTTGTGTGACAAGAAGAACTATGTACTTCATTATAGAAATTTACAGCAATATGTGTCACTGGGATTGAAAGTCACGAAGGTGCATCGGGCTATCATGTTTACACAGAGCAAATGGTTGGCGAAATACATCTCGTTGAACACGAAAAGAGAAAGTTGGCTAAGAACCCGTTTGAGAAAGACTTTTTCAAATTGATGAACAACTCTGTATTTGGCAAAACCATGGAAAATGTGAGAAAGCGCATCAAAGTGGAACTCGTTCACCAGGAAAAGCGGTTCAAGAAACTTGTAGCCAAACCTTCATTCCACCAATTTAGAATTTTCAATGACGATTTGACCGCGGTACATTTACACAAAGTGGATTTGCTTCTGGATAAGCCCATTCAAGTCGGCTTCACCATTCTTGACCTCAGCAAAGTGCTCATGTTTGACTTTCATTACAACTACATCATGACCAAGTATCCTGACGCCAAGCTGTTGTTCAGTGACACCGACAGTCTATGTTATGACATAGAAACGGATGATATCTACAAGGATATGCAGGAAGATGCTGACTTGTTCGACACAAGTGACTATCCCCCCGATCATTTCTTGCATTCCACCGTGAACAAGAAAGTGCTTGGGAAAATGAAAGATGAGACGGCAGGTATCCCCATTGAAGAGTTTGTTGGACTTCGGCCGAAAATGTACAGTATGATGTATGGTGGGAAAGAAAAACATACAGCCAAAGGGATTACTCATGCGTGTCAAAGACGTATGAAACATCAGCAATATAAAGACAGTTTGTTCAACCAAACGCAAATGATGGTGACAGGACACACCATTCGAAGTCATAACCACCAGATTTTCTCGGAGAAGTTGAGGAAAGTAGCTCTCTCCCCCTTTGATGATAAGCGATACGTGTTAAATGATGGCTATTCCACTTTGGCGCATGGGCATTACAAGGCAGCAGCGGCAGCAGCGGCAGCAACAGTATAAAAGGGGGGGATGACTTTCACCAAACTTCAGAGTGAGTTGAGGGTGAACATGAAGAGATCTGCACCAACGGATATGGATACTCTAGCAGATACAGTGAAAGACTTGAACGTGAACAATTCCACCACCACCACTATCAAGAAATTAAAAGTGGAGACGACACCACCACCACCACAGTCGTGGGATGGAATGCTTTCTCTAGGCAATGGAAAGTATATCAAGATTATGAAACAAAGCGATGAAGGTGTGGTGAACATTCGGAAATACCTGAGAGATGAGGGGACTGGAAGGAACCGTCCGACGAAAAAGGGTATCTTGCTGACCATACCTGAATGGAAAATGCTGAAGAAGCAGGTGAAAGAAGTGGATAAAAGGCTTCGCAGACAAGACGACCAGTCATACCAAGGTAACAATGATGAATGCACTCATGTTAAACAATGGTGTTTACCTTACTGTCAATGAGAAGAATGAAGTGATGATGGGTTCTCAGAGAATTTCTGCTTATCGGTTTAAACCTGAAGTGTGGAAAGACTTTAAAACCATACCGCTTGAAGCTGGGTTTAAACGCAGACTTGAAAATAAACTGGAAGTGACGGTGGCTGAATATAATTCTAACATACGTGTGACATTCTGTAGAAATCTTTTACAGGATTATCCAGAGGATTATAAGGGAGTTGTGGCAGATACACCCTATGCACAGTTGATCTTCTTTGATATCAAGAACTGGCGCGCAGCCTTACGATTCCTCGAAGCGATACAGCATCCACTGTTTGACATCATCCGAGTATAAATACATGGACGCGATGGAAGACGACTATTTGATGGATTATGAACCCATGACCTATGGGTTCTCCTATCTGAGAAACTTATGTGATGACATTGTGCTACGGCATTTTGGACAGTATCTCGTCCTATCGCTTGAGGACCAATCCGTGTTGAAGGATCACCTAGACGAGTTGAGAATACCCCTCTTTTTCCTAGCAGTCTCAAATGAATTAGATGTGCGTGTGACTGAGAACGGTCTAGACGTGTTTGTACAATTTCGCCAATATGACGAGCTTACAGAAGACTGCGACATCATCACCCTCAGCACAGCGGAATGGAACGCGCTGTTACACGCATTGGATTGGGAAGAATCTTCTGCTTGAATTCAAAGAGGATGGAATACAACTCAAGCGGGGTACCAAATCCATTGAGGTGACACAGCCTATGCGGCTGATGCGGCTGATGCGGCTGATGGACATAGAAGAAGGATATGAACTCAAACTGTCTGAACATGAAACTGTTAAAGTGATAAAGTTTGGTGATGTGTGTTATGTGAGCTTTCATAGCATTTACAAACGTGGGTGTAATGTCTATGATACCTATATTAATTTAAATTGCAATGAATGGCATGCATTGATCAATGTATTGAGAGAGAACTTGTAAAAAAAAAAAGTAGTTGGTAGATAAGAGGGGGGAGAGTTTGGGAAAACACCAATAAACAAGACCAGTTTGAAACTTAGAGTTTTTTTTTCCCAACATTTGAACAATTCTTTAACAACTTAACTACAGCTTAACTACACCATTAATAAAACAATGGTTTATAATGTCTATAGACAAAATCCTTTACAATAAAATCCCCATCCTTTCTTTTTAATATATTCACAATCTCAAACATACTCTGACCTCGAGCTCTATGCCATATATATTATACACAATAAAAACCACACGCCGATGATATCGGCGTTTGTAATGAGATGGAATTATACATATAGTCATTTCTTAAAAATGTTTCTAAACGCTCATCGAGAGGTAACAGTCCATAAGAGTCAAAGTATTCCGCAGGGTCTTTGTCATAATACACTGCCACCCAATGCTCTCCTGGTTCATCATGATCGTCGGTGTTGATGACATAGGCACCGCGTTGTAAAGACGGTGGTAACTGGTCCATGGGAAACACACCTTGAAACAAGTCTTTGGTCGCGGCATCATGGCTCAGGATAGCTTCGATCTGCTTCGTGTTCATGACTGGTAGTCGAATTGGATGCTACGATTGGCACTGATCTCAATAATGTTGTCGAATTCAGCATAGACGATGACATTGATGGTAGGTTGCAAAGCCCTAGCAAAGTTCATTTCTAGCCGCAAATTCCCATGCTTGATCAGGGGAAAATGATCAGCTCCATCATAATCCGGTGTTAAGTCAAACGAAAATAAAGAATACCCTCTAGGCCAATCTTCCCTTTTTATAATGGAACTTTTCTCACCATTCAATCGATCAAACGATTTGTAAAGCGTTTCAAAAGCGTCCAGGTACTTGTTCTGTGTAATGTCAAGCTTGAGCGGTTTGGATAGGACTGGTTCACCATCCGTGTACAGTTGCATATAGTTCAGATCAAAATGTTTGAAATCATATGGATTCCTCAATACTGACCCACCAAAGGCTTCATTATGAACCAGCCCAATGACAATGCGATTTGGCAATTGACCCAAAAAGATGTTGTCTTTCACAAAAGACCGAAATCCTGCCGGAATGGCCAAGACTTTACATTCTTTTCTAGTGATGATGAGCTTGGCAGGACTTTTCAGCAATGCGTCTGTATGCCCTAGCTGAATCCCTGGACTCACCCTCACTTTGCGAATGGTTAAAAATGCCTCTTTCACTTCTACCTTATAGGTATTATCTACAGCCATCAATACATAATCATCTTTCTGTCTATGGAAACGCAACTTCAAACTGATGCCATTCGGAAGATAGCGATCCTGCTCAAACAAATCTATCCTCAAACCACCTGCGAGCATAAACTCACGGCTGAGACGCGTATGCAAATAACGATGATGCAACCCATTGTTTCCTTGCTCAGCTAGATCACCACCGTCGGCATTGACATGAAACCCGGATACATAGTGTTCATGATTAGGTCTTTTCACCTCATAACTATTCATCGACCCAGCAGTATCCTTGTACATGAGCCGCATAGAGCGCTCAGAATGGAGACTTTCTTCCGAATCATGGATGAGATGAGAGATAATGCTGGTATAGCCATGGGTGTTGTTACTATGCGAAACCAACCGATCATTCAGAAACAATTCAATATTAAACCATAACCCATTAAACACATCATTGATGCAAGAGACATTATCATCTGGGCCACACGCTGTTCCATCGGCCTTTACAATGCAGCATACAATATGAAGTTTGCTGTTCTTTAAATCCAGATATTCTTCTGTACTCGCAGGAATGTAGAATTCTATGGGAGCCCCCTCTCTAATGGTAGTCAGTGGTTGATAGTCGACATTATAACTTTTCTCTACAGCAGTTTGCGTCGGCGGTACGTGAAACCATTCCAATGGAGAAAGACTGCATTCGCACGAATGATTGTGAATGAGAGACATGATTTTAAAAGATATCTCTTTTATGCTTTTTTGATGTTATCCGTCTAGCTGTTTTTCGTCTTCTGGCACGTTTCGTCGGTTGCACTCTCTTTTTATGGACATCACCACCAAACACACGCTGTGCTACTCGACCCGTAACATCTTTCGCAACATTCTTTGCAGCCTTCTTAAGATGTGGCGCAACGATCTTAGCCCCAGCCTTAAGTAGTGGAATAGCTCTACGAGCCAATGATCCCAGTATTGAACCAATACCATCTCCATACTGAATTCGCGCTCCTTTGAATCCTGGTAATTCTCCACCCACTTGACGAAGAAAATGGTTGCGATATGCAGACGGATCGTGTGTGTAGGCTTTCATAATGCTTTTGGTCGAAAATGAAGTTTACAGATCACCTTTCCAGTTTGAAATGGAACAGTATGACCTGTGTCATCCTTTATATTCATCTCTATCACGTCAAATTTGGATGTGTTTACAGGGACATAGTGCGGTTCGCCGTACGTTTTCATAACAATGTCGCCATCATGGCCTTGTATCCCAACAGAGCGTAGCAAAGGCACATAATAATCCCCAACCACTTGTGGTTCACAAATACTACAATACACATACAGTGTATAAAACCCCTGTTTCACATCGGCTTTATGGTCAGCTGTACACGTTTCAGTATACCAGTGATCTGGGATAAATCCTAAAATCTCAGCTAATCCAGTGGAGAAGGACATTTCAAAGTTATAATTTAGAAATAGAAACACACGTCGTCTAATTTTATCATACTTTAGCCGAATAGCGTCTTTAAGATCATCTTTCATAGAATTAGTCGCTTCTTCATTCACTGCCTGACATATCTCTGGTATGGATCTGTAGTAGCCATAAGGAATATTGATAGTGTCAAGAACAATATCTGTCAGCGGTTGTTGTCGATACTGAATAGAATAGTCCATGCCATGTCTCATCGTTGTCCATGTATGCGGATATTGAATTTCAGCTAAAGCCACTTCATATCTTCCATTCAGGTAGATGGTTCGAGGCATACGAATTTGATAATTCGAAGCCTTGTTGTTGGGATAATAGTTCATACTCGCATTGCTCGGCAAAGTAATGTAAAAGCTTGTCGACTCCATGGTAGGGAACCTCTCAAATGGTATGGGTGCGTCGTCGTCGTTGCCTATATACCTCAGGATAGCGCGCGCCATTCGACCAAGTATGTAAAGTCTCATCCTCTTTTACATCATCATCATCATCATCATCATGCTGATGGACTTCTCCTTCACAACACGCACTTGTGCATCGGATCTTCACAGGAATAGTCGAAATAGTCGGTTTCTCTTCCTGGCCACCACAACAACACCATAGCTCTTTCAACCATGTTAAAAATTTTCCCATCCTATCGGAAACTGTCTTTGCTGACGCTGGTTCATTTCTGTTGCAATGTCTTCACGAGTGGTCTTTTTACTAAACGTTGTTTTTGGAATATTAGCATCCACAATTTCCTGGATAAACGGATGCCAGCCATGGGGTGGTATGGTGCGTTCCTTTCTTCTTGTCGCTACCAATGCTTCTTTCATCAAATCAACCATGTTAGAATTTGTAATGACATCGCTACCAGCAAACCCCATGGTTATTTGTTCATTGACTTGAAGCCGAAGACGAATGATCAACTGCGTATTCGTACAGGCATTTTACCAAAAGATACCCATTATATATATATTGATAAAGCCGTGTACGACCAAGAACCAAGTCATTTAACCATTCGCAGTCAAGATGTCTAAACGCATTCGAACGAACCAGCCTTTCCTTCATTTGCTTGCACGCAGTGGGCCTAGACGGCGTAAATCCTTGCTACAGCAAGCTACGAAGGAGGAATTAACGAGCTTGTTTGAAATTTGTTTGAATATATTGCGAGGACATTTACCCTTAAGCTCAAAACGGTATAAGGTATTCCAGCGTGAGCGTCATACCCTACGTACTCTGGCAGACAAGAAGATATCCCTTCGACGAAAAAAGAAGTTGGTGAATCAGAAAGGAGGATTCATTGGAGTGATTGCTAGATTTGCATTGACCTTGTTAGCCAAGCTGCTGTTAAAATGAAGCATGCTATGAAAATGGTTCTCATTCCTGAACATGAATACAAATTGTTATTGGAAAAGAAGGGGAAACATGGTGGTGGCGACATCAAAGCAAAAGTCAAGACACTTTTACGTGGGAAACGAACGCGTGAAAAGGCCATGGAAATGTCTCAACTCCTTGGCCGCCATCTACGAACAAGTCAGTCCCAACAACAGCGGCAGCAAAAACCACCACCACTAGAAAAGCTCGTGTTAAGTCATTTTCAACCGATCTATCATGGAAAAGTACAACAACTTTAAGCAGACCTGAAGAAACATGGTACGACATGGACAGAGAAGAATGAACTTTTGTTCCAAAATTTCCTTCACCAGAGACGTTTTGCCACTGCCTGTAGGCCCAGAGACCAAGCATGTAAAGGGATGCTTCATCTTTGAATGTCTGTTTCTTTCACCCAACTGTTAAACTTGCTTGGCCAACCTAACCACTTGACAAGTAATTCTTTCACACCTCCTCGCCTTTTACGGGTTTTCAAGACTTTTTCAATTCTGTAGACAGATTCAATATCTTTGGTCACTTTCTGCAGTTCCTCCTCATAGAAATGCCCATCAATATCTTCGTCTAAAAAGTCTTTCACACGATACAAATGGATTCCTTGCTTCTTACACCGATGTGTGACTATAAAGACTTCTTGCGTCCATTTGATGTGATAATCCCGTTGAAACACATATTTAATGTGGGAAATGCGAACATGATCGCCAATGTTCAATTTATACTTCTTCTTCTTCTTCTTCGGTTTCAATTTGAGTTTGTCGACATACATATACTTCCACACTTTCGATTCGTTGTCTTTACGAATCTCGGCAGGAGCATACTTATTCGGAAGGGAGCCATGAGGCCTATGGTTGTAATTGTACACCAAGTCTGGAAGGATGTCTACGTAACGGTAAGTTTGATTATGTAGGAAATACCGATACATCATCCCCTTTAGAGTACGAATGACTCTCTCAGCAAAGTTGGCTTTGGTTTCATTCTTTGTGGTATAAGCATGAATGCCCTCCTTCTTCAAAAATGCTTTGACCCATCTGTTTTTAAATTCCGTTCCTTTATCAGACCTTAGAGTGCGTGGTCTTCGGCGCGTGTCCTGAAAAATCTTTTGAAAAGCTTGTATGACGCTGGTATGTGATTTATTAGGTAGTGGCTGCACCCACACATATTTGGAAAACACATCAATGACAATGAGTAAAAAGCGTGTGCCATCATTATAGGGAGCTATGTTTCCCATATCAGCCAAATCCACATCCCACATGTCATCAATGCCCCGTGTAATCACACGTTGTCTTTTGAACCTGTATTTGACAGGTTGGAGTAAACTGAATGCGTCTTGATCCTGTAGCCATTTCTTCACTTGCGACTGTGTCACTGGTTGATCATGCTTTCTTAAGATGTGATACAGTTTGTAAGGACCAGCAAATGCCCCGGGCTGTCCAGGTTTGAAGTATATATTCGTCAAGTAGTCTTTCCACGTCGACATGGTCACACCGAATGAAAAGCAACAACACGAGCAGCAGCACTTGACGTCTCGAGTGAAAGACTCCTCAGCACTTAGATGTAATCAAAAAGGAGGAAGGGGGGGTGGTGGAGAGGCAGTAGATATGTGAAGTTTTTTTTTTTTTAACGAGGTCGTCTCGTGGGGTAAACACGGTTTTATCACGACATGAGGCCAAACACCAAAAAATCCACCTTCTCAACAAAAACAGCTTTATTATTTAACTCAACCAACATCGCTTAACTCACAAGTTTTTACAAATCAAGTATAGATACAATGGTGTGAATCACTGGAGACCATTGGTCTTCAATGAATACTAGCCAATGACTGAGTTCATCGAGTGTAATTGGATCTACACCATATTTCTCACAACGCTGATTTGCATTCTCTAACACTTTATCTAAATGAATATAATATTTAGCTTCATTCCAATATGTATAGACACATGCAAAATAACAAGTATGTTCTGAACACTCTTCATGTTGGCAAGCAGGACATACTAACCATGCAAACTTTTTTACAGCGGATAACATTTCTTCACAATAAGCTTTTTGCACAATATATTGTCTCAGTGTCATATCTGCCATGTCTGTATACTCTTGAGAGCTTCACTCTTTACGCTGTCAAGTTCATAGGTTCACAAAAACACGTCTCCACACCAGGACTGGTGAGCGGACTGGGCGGCGGCGGCGACGACGACGGCAAGTAAGATGATGTTGGAGGCACAGTCTCTTTTATACCCCCCGTCACACACAACTGTTCTAACAACTTTCCCATGATATTCTGACCAGAATATCCACGAGATGACACATGTTTCACACCAGCTCCCCACCAAGGATCATAGGTGGCTTCCACTAAAGTCTTGTCTTTGCAGTCTTTTAACTTGTTGCGAAACGATGCACACTGATTCCATTTGACTTGTAACACCTCTTGCATTTTGCTTCTCTTCACTGTATGCCATAAAGGACATGGCTTTATCACTTGGGCGATACGTTTTGCTTCATAGCCATTTCTGGATAACACAATAGCTGAAGCAATATCCGGACGGTGATGAAACACGGCTTTCTCATATTGATACAACGCTTCACTCGAGTTGAATGTATGTCCATACTTTTCAAGGCGTGCTGGAAACATGTTGGAAAGAACATCCTTGTGACCGCTAAATAGTACACGATTCTCCATGGCGACTTTGGTTTATTCTAACATGCCTTCTTCCTGCAATACAATATGTTTGAATATATCTGCTACCTCTTCTATCATTTTCTTTCTTTGTTCACGTTGAAACCACTCACATACAATTAAATTTGCTAGAAAGAAAAACATTGTTAGCTGTTGCTGTTAGTGTTGTTGGTTGTTAAAAGGGTTTGGCTTACCTGACAAAGCTGACAAGGCTGCTCAGTTTCCTCTTCTTCTTGTAGTCCACAGCAATCTCTCAAATAGTCCACCACGGTGAAATATGCTTCCACGTCAGTGCGAGCAGAATAGAGGGCAGCATCAAAGTCAAAGTCAGGATCTTCTTCTTCTACTCCAATTCTGTCACATTCTTCAAGAAATCGTGAATGTAGTTCAATCACATCAAGACTGTGATGTACAACATCCCAATAAGCGTCCAAGTGATAAAGCTGATAGTCTGGAGTGCCGCAGCAAGCCAGTTTAGCAATCATCAAGTCAACATAAGCTTTTCTAAAACATGCGTCCATCTTGTTTGCTGTGCGTGTGCGTGTGAGGGCTTCTACTGTGCTTCACACACCTTAAGTACTCCACACTTGCCGCAGAAGTTGCTTGGTTCACACATCTGACAATTGTACTTGTGGCAGTGGCAATAATAATCCTCCATATATCCGCAAGCATCGCAATAGTCACAGGCAAGTCCAAGTTGATTTTGTACATTCATATTCTCCAACCGAACTTCAGCCAGTCTTTTCTTGGATAACTTTGACACCTTCATCCGATCATCCTTTTGCAACTTGATGATCGTTTTCTTGCCATGGCATTCCGTACACGGTTCACCCGATAAGGCGGAGTCAATGTGATCCATCTCCTGAAGCAGTGCCTCCCATTCACCATCATTCATGTTGATGTGATGTGTGTATTCTTTCCCTTCAAACCGTGATGTACGCACGAAGCTCACATAGCGCATGTCCAAGTATGAAATGACTTCAAGCCACTTTGTTTCCGTTAAGTGCAGTTTAAAGCCAATGTCGCGGCATTTTTTCACGTTCTGACACACAATCTTCCACAAAGATGGGGAATAAGCACACCATCTCTCTCCACGTTTGATGCGTAGAAATGGTCCATATTGTCCATGCTCCACAGTAATGGTTAAGTTAGCACTAATTTTAAAACTGCTGCTGCTGCTGCTGCTGCTGCTTGTCTTGTTCTCCATGACTGCTGCACTACTGTACTGATGAAGTCCACACACCCCCCCCCCCTTTTATACCCAACCATCCGCTGAGTCAAGCTTTTCAAACTGCTTGCAAAGCTTTGAATTCACTTCCACTCGTCCATGGTTGAATCGAACAAGGTCGGATACATTCGTCATCAATGAAACATTATCATCATAAAAAAAATGATTCTTGCAGCTACACTTAACATGAGCTCCTCTGCCCAAATTGTATTCGCATGGATAAATGCTGAATCAATGTCATAAGCTGATAGTATATGTAAATCTTCACATTCACGTAGAAACGAGTGGATGAAACAATCACTTGGAATGGTCTTTCCAACAGCTTCCCAATGCTGATGCAAATTCTTCACTTGCTCCGTCCATTCCGATTCAAAAGCAGGAAGCTTTGAAAACATCCAGTCAGCATAATTCACTTTGAAGACATCATCCATGGTCTCTGCACATCTGTGAAATGACATTACGGTGAAGGATTGTAGACTTTGTGATCCGCTGCCGCTGCTGCCGCTGCTGCCGCTGCTGCCGCTGCTGCCGCTGCCGCCGCCCCCCCCCTTTTATACCTTTTACATGTAAGTTTTCATGAGATGCTTGTAAAATCGCGGAGTCATCTCATTGACACCATCCAGAAAGGCTGTTGGTAAACCACCTGTTAAAGATTGTCTCATGACAATCACTAAAAAGTCTCCTGAGGTCTGATGCCCTAGTATCCATTGAAACAGCATTAGCATGTTGAAATGTCCTTTTTCATAGAGGTAGGCCATCATATCATACACCTGAATGCGTTCTTCAAGGTATTTGAAACCATGCAGCATGACCTTTGCACATTTGGAATCGCGACCCTCATTCACACACTTCGGCTCTGGCAAACACAACGCCTTAAACTGCTCCTCATGAAAGAGTCTAAACAGTTGAATGAAACGCCGAGTCATGGCTTCGGTGATCTTTGGCTCTGACGCCGGAACATCCTCGTGGGTTCCTTCTAGCATGAACATGAGCATCATGACAGGGCTCATTTCTTCCATTAGGTACGCGTACGTATGCTTGTTGAAAAAGCCTTCTTCACATAAACGCCATAAAATGTTGCTATCAATCAGAGGAAGCACGGCTTGAAAGTTTCTTTTCAACAGCGACACATCTTTCTCAGTCACAAGGATGGTCTTACTCGATTCAAATTTCAAATCCTTGCCTTCTTCATCATCACTTAACACTTCTCCCTCCTCGGGCTCGCTAGCGCTGGACTCGTCGTCGTCGTCGTCGTCGTCGTCGTCGTCGTCGTCGCTCACTTCTTCCTTAAGTTGCTTCAAATGAGCATCTAACTTTGTGCTGCGGTGTGTGTTTCGACCATTGACAAGTGCATGTGCAACCCAGATTGGGTAGTCGGGGCCCTCAGGATCTGGCATGTCTTGCTCCATTCCTTGCTGTATCCCTTGCTGCACTGGAAGTATATCTAACGGAGCAGTAGTAGTGGCACCTAACGCTTCCTTATCATCTAGCATTGGCTGTACTGTGCCGTCTAATGGAATGTCTAACAGTTCCTCCAAGTCTTTTTCAGCCTCTGCCATGTGCTCCAGGAATGCATCTATCTCTTCCACTGGTAATACTGGCATGACATCAAAAGTATACCCAAACAAATCGTCCATGTTGATAGCTGGAAAAAGAGGAGGTGTATTCAGCAGCGCTTCCATGATTTTTTGACTACAACTCGACTCAGATCATCTATGGCATCTGCTGACGAGTTCATCTTGTTTGTGTGTGTGTGTTAAATGGCATCTCCTCGACTCACTTATATAGTGAGTTTTGGGGGGAGGGAGGGGGGGGAGGGGGGGGTCGTCGTCGACACGCTGATCGCTGTGCGCTGAGGGGGGGTCGTCGTCGACACGCTGATCGCTGTGCGCTGAGGGGGGGGGTCGTCGTCGACACGCTGATCGCTGTGCGCTGAGGGGGGGTCGTCGTCGACACGCTGATCGCTGTGCGCTGAGGGGGGGGTCGTCGTCGACACGCTGTGGGCTGAGCGCGCTGTGGGAGGGGGGGGGTGGTCTGACGTCGCACTACACCATGAATTGCCTGACCTGTGGAATCAACTCTGACATTTTCCTGTTTGGCTCTCAACAGATGGTACAATGTGGCAGGGAGACTCGTGATATCATCAAGTACAAGTGAAATAAACACACGTAAAACAATGCAGAGTGTGGAAAAAACAATGGTGACTGAAAATCATTAGTATTTAACTTTAGTGGTTTAACTTTAGTGTTTTTTTTTAACGTTTAACTTTTAACTTTTAGTGTTTTTTTTTTAACGTTTAACTTTTAACTTTTAGTGTTTTAGTATTTTTTTTTAACGTTTAACTTTTAACTTTAGTGTTTTAGTGTTTTAGTGTTTTAGTGTTTTAATAGCATATTTCGAATGTATATATGAAAGCATATGAATATATGAATATATGAATATGAAATAGTTGTAAATAAAATGATTTTTTTTTTAACTTCAAAGAGCTCTTTTCTCTCGCTGCCACGCTGTAGTTTAACTACAGTAACTTTCGTAGTCCGTCCGCGTATAAAAGGGGAGGGGAGAACATCAGAACAGTTGATGGTAGCAGCAGCGAATGTGTGGGATATGCTTTAAAAAAAAACCGTCTCCCCGCCTTTCTTTCAAGGCGTGGCAACGTTTCACCGGAAACACCTTTCTTTCACTCGCAATCCTTCCAACTGCATCAAATGACGTTTTCTTTCGTCATCCACTTTCGCTCCCTTTTCGCACACAAAAAGTGCAGTGGCTCTCTCATCCACTTTTCCGTTGCTATGCAGTGGCTCTCTCATCCACTTTTTGGTATCCATGCAGTGGCTCTCTCATCCACTTTTTGGTATCCATGCAGTGGCTCTCTCATCCACTTTTTGGTATCCATGCAGTGGCTCTCTCATTATATAACTACTCATGTGTAATCAGCAAATCTTTCTAAAATAATGCTACATAATCATGTTTAATATCTAAGTTATCATTTGCCTGGTTTTGGTATTGTGGCCCTAAAAGGGGAAATATTTTGCAGACAGTTTAAAGAGTTTATGGAGAGTCTGGTGATGACTCTACAGAATTAGAAGCAGAGTTGTCTGCTAGTTGTCAGTTGAGAGTATTGGAGAATAACAATCGTGTGTATATGAAGCAGATCATTTATATTTGTTAAGGAAACGCGACCAAATCCACTGTATAGCCATCTTATAAAATGATTCGATATCTGCCCTGTCCAGGACAAAGTCTGAGAGGTAAAGGCGTATAGGTACCATATCCACAATATTTAATGTACTGTTTGTGTATTGTATTGTGTATATATTATGTGGATAATATTTCTTTCTTGATAAGATTTCTTTTAGTTTCAAGAGAAAATTTCCGAAGTAGGTGAAATTCAACAGAAAATTTTCATTCATGATGTATAGCTAACTATACAAATATTGCAATTAGTTAGAATTATTTTTGAATTCATTCGCGTAATAGTAATCAAAGGACCTTTCTAACAGAAACAACAGACGTATCAGATAACTGTCTCTTCAATGCTTTTGGTTTCTCACGGCTACTGTCCACAATGATTTTTTGACAACACTTTTAGAGAGTTAACTAGCAAAACTACGTTAAAATACTGCGCTGTTCACTTCTTTGTGTTTTCCGGCATTGGCTTTAGGAGTGGATCGACGTTTCAGTTCTTTTTTATGCCTTATTTTCACACAAATTTCTATTAAATTGCCCTAATGTAAGTAGTTGAGAAACGAGAGAATCACCGCATTTTGTGACGTCATACTTTCTAGACCCCCCCACTCCCTGGTAGAGAATCAAATACCATGGGACCCCCCCCTGGTAGAGAATCAAATACCATGGGACCCCCCCCCCTGGTCAAGAGTCATATAGCATGGGGACCCCCCCCGGTCAAGAATCATGTAGCATGGGACCCCCCCCTCGTCAAGAATCATGTAGCATGGGGACCCCCCCCCCTAGGCGGCAGTCAGGACTGACCCCCCCCCCCAAATTTTTTTTTTTTTTTTTCCTTTTTTTTTTTTTTTTCTTTTTTTTTTTTTTTTTTTTTTTTTTTTTCTTTTTCTTTTTTTCTTTTTTTTTTTTTTATTATTATGATAACATTTAATTAGTCATATTTCAATGGATTTCCCATTACAGTAACCACACACACACACACACACACACACACATACAGCATATGTACATGTGTACAGAGTGTGGAGGGAAAACCGACTGAGAAATTAAAGAGTGCACTCGTACAGAGTGTGGGGGAAAACCGATCGATAATTTCAGAGTGCACTCGTACAGAGTGTGGGGGAAAACCGATCGATAATTTCAGAGTGCACTCGTACAGAGTGTGAGGGAAAACCGATCGATAATTTCAGAGTGCACTCGTTCAGACCGTGGGAACGATCGATAAATTTGAAAACATCAAAGGCCTAGACCGTGGGAACGATCAATAAAAATCAGAGTGCACTCGTTCCAGAGCGTGGGAATGGGATTTTCCCTACGTTAAGTCCAATGTTATGTTTTAAGTTATAGTAGTTGGAAAATGACACTTCTAAAACACATTTAACAAATGTAGTTTTTTGATAACATATAATATATAAAATAAGTTTGAACATTTTAGCATTCTACTTATTTGAATGTTCTAAAGTCATAGTAGTAGAAAAATGGTGGTTCTAGACCAACTTTAGCAAATTTAGTTTTTAACACCATATGATATATAACATAAGTTTGAACATTTTAGCACGCTACCTATTTGAATATTCTAAAGTCATAGTAGTGGAAAAATGGTGGTTCTAAACCAATTTTAACAAATTTTGTTTTTTGACAAAATATGATGTATAAAATAAGTTTGAACATTTAACCATGGTGTAGTAGGGTAAAAATGGTGGTTCTAGACCAATTTTAACAATTTTGTTTTTTGACAACATATGATGTATAAAATAAGTTTAAACATTTTACCATGGTGTAGTAGGGTAAAAATAAGGGTTCTAGACCAACTTTAACAAATTTTGTTTTTTGACAACATATGATGTATAAGATAAGTTTGAACATTTTACCATGGTGTAGTAAGGTAAAAATCAGGGTTCTAAACCAACTTTAACAAATTTAGTTTTTTACACGTTTCAGACGATTCTACCACTTGGTTGATCGGTTGATTGTTGGAAAATGAAAAGTAAAAATGTGGATAGTTATGTAGGAAAACTGCGCCCATTCAAAAGACGTGTTCGAATGGCAAGCCCATTTTAAAGACGTGTTCGAATGGCAAGCCCATTTTAAAGACGTGTTCGAATGGCAAGCCCATTCAAAACACGTGTTCGAATAATTTTTGAAAGATATTACGTCGTGGTATTGTTCAACAAATTGTTCAACATGTTCAACAGGTTCAACATGTTCAACATGTTCAACTTGTTCAACATGTTCAACATGTTCAACATGTTCAACTTGTTCAACATGTTCAACATGTTCAACTTGTTCAACATGTTCAACATGTTCAACTTGTTCAACATGTTCAACATGTTCAACATGTTCAACATGTTCAACTTGTTCAACATGTTCAACATGTTCAACAAGTTGTTCAACATGTTCAACAAGTTGTATATAAAGCTATGTTGAAAGACTTTCTCATCATTTGAATAGTGTAGGTTGAACCGAAAGGATGTATAAATGCAACATTTGTTCGAAATCTTACAATTAGCTGCAAAGTCGCATATGGTAAAGTTATTTCTAAACATTTTAGGACATAGTGTGTCCAACCTCGAGTGTGACAGCTCCCTATAGAGCATAAAAGGTACCTACCCTCAGACATAACGCACATTCTGTATCAAGATACTGAAGAGTGAACATGTCTGCAGTGAGTGAACAACAACTACCATCTATGGCAATGCCTGCAGAAAATTCTATAGCAAAGCCTGAGACAATACCTACAGCAAAGTCTAAGGCAATGCCCATGGTAAAGTCTAAGGCGAAGTCACGTCAGCAGCGTCAAAAGCGACCACATCTTAGAAAGATAAAAAGAGATGAGTTACCAGCTATGACGCCGCCGTGTAAAATGCGAAAAAATACGACAGAGCCTAATATGAAGCGAGAACCGGAGCGTAAAGCTGATACCACCATGAAGAAGATGCGTGTAGACGATTCACCGGTTATGATACCCATTAATGGAGAAACATATATTAAATTGGTGAATTATCAACAGAAAGTGATGGTTAACATTCGTAAATATATTACGAATCATGCATCTGGGAGGTTATATCCTACCAAGAAGGGAATTTTATTGTCATTGAAAGACTGGCACATGTTGAAGAAGCAAATGACGTCAGTGGATCTCATGCTTCAGAAAATGGATTTGTAAAAATGCAGTGACTGTCAGAAGATGGTTGAGTAGACAGGGAGATGACTGTATACAGTTTTAACAGCATGACGAGCTTAATAAATGCTTTGATTTCATCACAGTGCAGAAGATTGGACCGAAGGTTTTGAAGCTTGACAAGAACTTAGCTTTGACTCATATGAACATGTACATTTGATATGTAGTTCAAATTAAATTGTCTTCATATGTAGACTATGAAATTAACATTATCTATGTTCATGTGAAGTCAGTTGTTATAAAATTTTAAGTTAAGTTCTTCTGCACATGTATTAACATAATATGTATTTGAAATAGTTTTGTTTTTATCATAATTGTACATAGTTGTAATGTTCAATAAAAACACATATGATGCTTTTCAACTTTTTATTTTTCTCATACAATACTTGGATATAATACATAATAAAACAATACTTGGATATAATACATAATAAAACAATACTTGGATATAATACATAATAAAACAATACTTGGATATAATACATAATAAAACAATACTTGGATATAATACATAATAAAACAATACTTGGATATAATACATAATAAAACAATACTTGGATATAATACATAATAAAACAATACTTGGATATAATACATAATAAAACAATACTTGAATATATTACATAATAATACAATTCTTTAATATAATACATAATAATACAAAATTAACTATAATACCCAATATATGATATATGGTTTAAGGGTCAATTAAAACCATGTCAGGAACCTTACGACTTTATATGTTGCAAAGCAAGACATATATTACACAGCGCTTAAGTTAATAAAATGTTACAACATTTATAAAGTCTTTATTATAAAGTTTAGTCAAATAAGTCTATTTTTCTGCATCTGTTTCACTCTGTTCACTGTCCATGCCACTTTCTTCGTCACTGCTACCATCCTCCTCCTCCTCCATATCTAGTAGCTCTTCAAAGAATGCGTTGTTTTTCCTTATAGCCGCCTTTAATGCCTTTGAATACTTATAATGTTTTTCATCAACAAAGTAATTAAAGTCCTCTAAAATCTTTTGATAATGTTTGCTTTGTTGTAGACGCTGGGTATAGGTGAACAGTCTCATAAACAGTTGTTTTAGTCCATGCTTATAAATGGGTCGAAGGTCATAACTTGCTATTTCACGCGCATCTTCAAGTCCTTGTTCTTCATATTCTGAAACCTTTTCTTGAAATATGTTATCATAGTCATCGTAGACGTCTTGAACCATATCATGCCAAACAGAGTCTATTTCTGACTCACTTTCAGAGTCTGTTTCTGACTCACTTTCAGAACTCCTGTCATCAGCATCCTCACCACACTGCTCCATATGTTTGAGCAAAGCTTCTTCGCTGTTGTACAATGCACCACATTCTGCACAAGCATGTGCATTCTTTTCAGCTATGTTGACGCTTTGACTTTCCATAGAAGACTCATCTAAAGTTGCCGTGAAAGGTAGTTTTACAGGGTTTTCCATATCCGATTCTTCATCCACTTCTGAAGCGTGAGCAACCTTTAAGTGTCTTTTAAGACTTTGCGGCCAATTGTAAGATTTCGAACAAATGTTGCATTTATACATCCTTTCGGTTCAACCTACACTATTCAAATGATGAGAAAGTCTTTAAACATAGCTTTATGTACAACTTGTTCAACATGTTCAACAACATGTTGAACATGTTGAACATGTTGAACATATTGAACAAGTTGAACATGTTGAACATGTTGAACATGTTGAACATGTTGAACAAGTTGAACATGTTGAACATGTTGAACAAGTTGAACATGTTGAACATGTTGAACAAGTTGAACATGTTGAACATGTTGAACATGTTGAACAAGTTGAACATGTTGAACATGTTGAACCTGTTGAACATGTTGAACAATTTGTTGAACAATACCACGACGTAATATCTTTCAAAAATTATTCGAACACGTGTTTTGAATGGGCTTGCCATTCGAACACGTCTTTAAAATGGGCTTGCCATTCGAACACGTCTTTTGAATGGGCGCAGTTTTCCTACATAACTATCCACATTTTTACTTTTCATTTTCCAACAATCAACCGATCAACCAAGTGGTAGAATCGTCTGAAACGTGTAAAAAAACTAAATTTGTTAAAGTTGGTTTAGAACCCTGATTTTTACCTTACTACACCATGGTAAAATGTTCAAACTTATCTTATACATCATATGTTGTCAAAAAACAAAATTTGTTAAAGTTGGTCTAGAACCCTTATTTTTACCCTACTACACCATGGTAAAATGTTTAAACTTATTTTATACATCATATGTTGTCAAAAAACAAAATTTGTTAAAATTGGTCTAGAACCACCATTTTTACCCTACTACACCATGGTTAAATGTTCAAACTTATTTTATACATCATATTTTGTCAAAAAACAAAATTTGTTAAAATTGGTCTAGAACCACCATTTTTCCACTACTATGACTTTAGAATATTCAAATAGGTAGCGTGCTAAAATGTTCAAACTTATGTTATATATCATATGGTGTTAAAAACTAAATTTGCTAAAGTTGGTCTAGAACCACCATTTTTCTACTACTATGACTTTAGAACATTCAAATAAGTAGAATGCTAAAATGTTCAAACTTATTTTATATATTATATGTTATCAAAAAACTACATTTGTTAAATGTGTTTTAGAAGTGTCATTTTCCAACTACTATAACTTAAAACATAACATTGGACTTAACGTAGGGAAAATCCCATTCCCACGCTCTGGAACGAGTGCACTCTGATTTTTATTGATCGTTCCCACGGTCTAGGCCTTTGATGTTTTCAAATTTATCGATCGTTCCCACGGTCTGAACGAGTGCACTCTGAAATTATCGATCGGTTTTCCCTCACACTCTGTACGAGTGCACTCTGAAATTATCGATCGGTTTTCCCCCACACTCTGTACGAGTGCACTCTGAAATTATCGATCGGTTTTCCCCCACACTCTGTACGAGTGCACTCTTAAATTTCTCAGTCGGTTTTCCCTCCACACTCTGTACACATGTACATATGCTGTATGTGTGTGTGTGTGTGTGTGTGGTTACTGTAATGGGAAAACCATTGAAATATGACTAATTAAATGTTATCATAATAATAAAAAAAAAAAAAAAAAAAAAAAAGAAAAAGAAAAAAAAAAAAATTTGGGGGGGGGGGGGGGTCAGTCCTGACTGCCGCCTAGGGGGGGTCCCCATGCTACATGATTCTTGACGAGGGGGGGGGTCCCATGCTACATGATTCTTGACCGGGGGGGGGGGGTCCCCATGCTATATGACTCTTGACCAGGGGGGGGTCCCATGGTATTTGATTCTCTACCAGGGGGGGGTCCCATGGTATTTGATTCTCTACCAGGGGGGGGGGGGGGTCTAGAAAGTATGACGTCACAAAATGCGGTGATTCTCTCGTTTCTCAACTACTAATGTAGTGAACACTACTAATTGGCATGTAATGTTACGAAATAAATTTGAATTGCGATAGAATAGCCCCAAAACAGGAAGTTGAGATAAAAATGTTTTATTGAGAAAATCTACTTATTAGCACAAAGTGGTATGCCTTTATATAAATATAATTAAATAGAGCTTACAAAGCTACTCTTTGACAAAATCTTCTTTTTATTTATAATAAGTGCAGACGAGTTAAATGAGCGATAATAAGAGGGATAACAAATCAACAACTTCACAGTTTCGTCTATCAAAATTACAAAGTGAGGCACATGGAATCGAACGTAGCATAGTTGTTCTAGATTTTCTTAAAACTGTAGTTCATCGAATAAGCGGATTCACAGTTTGGAGATTTACGCAAAAAAAAAAAAAACAGGCCTCCAGTTTTGGGGAGATAAAAAGTAATGTTTTTTCCCTATCCTTTCCTTTTATTTAAACCCAATAAATGTTCAGTCGAAACGGAGCCTCCATCTGAAATCCCCGATACGATACAACTCCTGTTATCATAGGTTTTGCATAAAACGAATAGTTATTAAAATCATAGCCATGAGTTTAAAGTCAAAATATCAAAGGTTTTCTGTGACTGAGAGCGCTCAGATTTAATCTAAAATAGAAGTGGTAGAGAATAAGTCTGAAATTTTAATAAGACGTGTCGATGGACATTATGGTTTTTATGTTTCAGGATCCGTCTGCCCACTTGTAAATTTTTGAAGGGCGACAGTCTTGTAAAATGGCTGACAATTCCCATGTTCATTTTGAAGAGACAGAGCAAGTGCTTAAACACAGTTCAGAAATCGTTGTACAAAATATCGCAGAAGACAAAGTAGCAGTTCACCTGGGTTTGTTAGCATAGTTATCCTTAAGGCTTAGCAAGCACGCAAAGTGTAAAACTAAATCTGAATAACCAGACCAAAAGAAAGAATATTAACATAAAAAAAATGCTTATTGGGATTTTTCATGCTGTCGAAAGTAAATGGTATTATTTGCATTCTGTTTAAAACGCCTTTTGATGATGCTGCTTAGAGTGAACAGTTTTAAAATCAACGATGTGTGGGGTGGCGTTTTGGTTTTAACTTTCATATTGCAGTTTGAGTGTCCTTGTTTGATGGCCAATTTAGCGTCATAAGCTGGCATGTTTGATTGACATTTTTTCATACAGGTTTTCTACAGATTAATCACACGTATGAAATATCGTTCAGTATCAAGGACACCTTGAGTGAAGACATTCACGCCGATCCACTGCAGAATCTCCACGTTAAAATCATCACTGTGCAGCCTTCAGAAGATGGTGAGGCGATAGTTCCTGCTTCAAATAAGAAGCTTCTACATTATGCTATTTGCCATGCTCTGTGGCATGAAATGAATCACTATTCTGTTGTCATGGTAACGTGATGTGTTCCGTAATATCTTGTTAAGTTATTGGCCACTTTTAATGTTGCATCAAAACGTTTTGTTTCTAACTTGGAAATATAACTTTACTTTTGTTAGTTTTATTTATTTTAAAGGTTTTAAAATTTAAGATCTTTGCTTCGATTTGTTTAAGAAAGGGCATTTTTTTATGGCGATCCTTCAAGCTTCTTGGCGCTGGATGAACTGGGTATTGAACATTCTTTATGTCATTTGAAGGTGAAGGACACGACTTTAAGATCGACCTGTGCGCCCATAAAGAGAAGCTAATGAAAGAGCAGCTGATAGTGACAGACAGTTGTGATGCCAACAAGTCGCTAACTCTCATGTTTAACGCTCGTGTTCTAGGTAACGCTTGTCTTACACACCGTGAACTGCAAAGATAAACATTATTCTGGTAATCCAGTCAATAACTCATACTTAATTTGCACTGATGTTTTTGTAGTCAGCGCATCTTGTTTTCGTTAATATGTGTTAAGCGCTTAGATTGTAGATTAAACGCAATATAAATGTATTAAATAATTGCAATAAAAAATAGGTGTTATCACGATTATTGCAGTTTCAACACGCATTATACGCCAAGCCTAAAGTGAAAAGTTTTTTAATGAAGAAAAACTGCTGTTTGTATTCATTTGTGAAAATATAACCTTTTAAATTAAAAGCGATTGTTATGTTATATATATATATTTTTTTATTCAGGGAAGGGGAAAGGGAAGCCGTCGCTGCTGGATGGCATTCACTGCACGGGAATTGTCGTAGAGGACGAGTCAGAACAGAGTGACTGGCAGGGCTTCGACTGAAGTTTCCCCCTCTCCACCCCCTCCCCCTGCCTCCCCGGCCCCGCTTCTTCTAATCCCCAAGTCCATCCACCACACTCCCCACATTCAAGCTCCTGCTGTTGTTGCACAGTCACTGTATCAGTGTTCACTGTGGACTTGTTCTGCGGAGCGCTGCCCCCCCTCTCCTCCCCCCTGCCCCCTCCCCCCCACCCACCCCCTCTCTTCGAGCTCTTGCGGTTGTTGTGAGATCACTGTATCAGTACGCACTGTCGACTTGTTCATCGTTCAGCCTTTAGCGTTTGGTGTTGTATTTGTAATTATATACACCCCCCCACCTCTCCTCATGTTTAAACGAATTAGTTTTTAAGTGTGCTCTTCGTCATATAGGTTGGGGGGGGGAGGGGGAAGGTTTGGGAAGCATTTAGAAGAAGTAGGTAGTTGTTTATAAAATGGGTCCGCCACAGTGGACGTGTGATTTGCAATCGGTGTTGTTACACAGTGTACCAGAAAAAGGACAAAAGCGCGCTATTATGTGATACTTAGTGTTCGTGACGGCGTCATTATCAAAGCATTGTTGTGTGCTTCAAAATGACGCCGGAAAAACAAACAAACAAACACGTGATCTTGTGTAAGAATTTGGTATTTTGTTGGTGAAGAAATGCAAACAGTTGTGGTTAGTCACTGTGATTGCGAACCTGTCAGAATGTGACCCCCGACTGTAGGAAAGGGAACGAATCGTAGGCCCTTGTGTGTATGTTTTTGTATAAATAGGTAATATGCAAATGTGGATTTTATTTAAATATGCTGACATCCTCCAACTCCACCCCCACCCCTCCCTCTTCCCCATTTTCCCGGAAGAAAGAGTAGTGTTCCAAGTTAATCCAGTGGTGTTATCTGTTAACTATCTTGGTGTGTTCCAAGCTAATAGAAGTGGTGTTATCTGTTAACTGTATCCTGGTGTGTTCCAAGCTAATCCGGTGGTGTTGTATGTTTTCTATGTCCCGGTGTGTTCAGTATTACAAAGATTGGCAGTGATTTATAAAACATTACTCCACATTCGCATTGTACCTTTCTCAGTCTTTGATCATAAGCAAGAACATCTCTGGGGCCCGTATATGCCATATCAGAAAAAAAGAGAGCACGTCACTCTTAATGTTAACGGTAGGGAGGGGGGTGTTGTGGTGTGTGGTTGTGTTTACCATACCATATTAGGCTATTTGTAACGTCACTTTTACGTACATTCCCATATAGTGAGATTACGGTAACGAGAACTTCAAAAAGAGTAAAGCGGTCAGGTAATTCATTTTTTGTCCCTCCCCCCCTCCCGTCCCCCCTCCCCCCTGTCCCTACCCTATGTCAGCTTTTGAACTGTAATAGGTGCGCTGATTCGGTCTTTATATTTTCATGTTGTTAAAAAAACCTGTTTACTGAAGCAGTTTTATATTTGCACTGTTATTTTCCTGAATATGCACACAGTTAGCGTATTGGTAGCCGAATGTGCAATTTTGAATCTCATATTTCAGCACTGTGGTAGGACTGGGTATTAAATGATAGTGTATGAAGTTGGTTCAAATTATAAACTTACCTGAGGAAAGCTAGTCATTCTAAGTATGCAAAGAGCGAATGCAAACCAGTTTATACTGTGATCGATGTTTGGATGTGCACTTAGCGTTGTTTGAAAAAAAAAAAGATTTAAATTGTTCGCGTGGTTAGTAGTTCCGCATTCGCTCTGTGGAACTGTCAACTTTGGCACGAAGCATGGAGCACCAATGCTCATGTCCGCCTTCGGAATCGGAATGTGTGCTTGTCCGTGTGTGTGTGAGTGAAACGTGTACCTGTGACGTAGACAACAGCTTTCGTGGTTGTTTACTCGACTGAAGCAGGCACCTAAAACGTGTACGTGACACCCTGAAAATAATCTTCGTTGTTCTGACATGGAGCAAAACGGGCGTCTGACACTTCACATGTGTCACTTTCTGGTTTCATTTTCGTTTTTGCATTTGGTCAGATCAGCAGCAATTTGTGAAATGCGTCGAGGACGTTGTAATTTTTTAACATCAAGACAAACCAGCGGCGTTCATATCTGGAAGTGGTACAAACAGATCTCGAGTAACTTTCAGGTCCTCTAGATCGAGGCTAGTCATTCAAACTGGTACATCAGGGTCTACTAAATGCGATATTATGTTTCCACCCACCCGCCGATCCTTATGATTCGTAACGTGTCAGGCATGTTTCCGCTAACCCGCCTATCCATCGTAACGTGTCAGGCATGTTTCCGCTAACCCCGTCTATCCATCGTAACATGTCAGGCATGTTTCCGCTAACCCAGCCTATCCATCGTAACATGTCAGGCATGTTTCCGCTAACCCCGTCTATCCATCGTAACATGTCAGGCATGTTTCCGCTAACCCCGCCTATCCATCGTAACATGTCAGGCATCTTTCCGCTAACCCACCCATCTATCGTAACATGTCAGGCATGTTTCCGCTACACCTTCTATCCATCGTAACGTGTCAGGCATGTTTCCGCTAACCCTTCTATCCATCGTAACATGTCAGGCATGTTTCCGCTAACCCGCCCATCCATCGTAACATGTCAGGCATGTTTCCGCTAACCCGCCCATCCATCGTAACGTGTCAGGCATGTTTCCGCTAACCCGCCCATCCATCGTAACATGTCAGGCATGTTTCCGCTAACCCGTCTATCCATCGTAACGTGTCAGGCATGTTTCCGCTAACCCGTATATCCATCGTAACATGTCAGGCATGTTTCCGCTAACCCGTCTATCCATCGTAACATGTCAGGCATGTTTCCACTAACCCGTTTATCCATCGTAACATGTCAGATTTAAATTGTTCGCGTGGTTAGTAGTTCCGCATTCGCTCTGTGGAACTGTCAACTTTGGCACGAAGCATGGAGCACCAATGCTCATGTCCGCCTTCGGAATCGGAATGTGTGCTTGTCCGTGTGTGTGTGAGTGAAACTTGTACCTGTGACGTAGACAACAGCTTTCGTGGTTGTTTACTCGACTGAAGCAGGCACCTAAAACGTGTACGTGACACCCTGAAAATAATCTTCGTTGTTCTGACATGGAGCAAAACGGGCGTCTGACACTTCACATGTGTCACTTTCTGGTTTCATTTTCGTTTTTGCATTTGGTCAGATCAGCAGCAATTTGTGAAATGCGTCGAGGACATTGTAATTTTTTAACATCAAGACAAACCAGCGGCGTTCATATCTGGAAGTGGTACAAACAGATCTCGAGTAACTTTCAGGTCCTCTAGATCGAGGCTAGTCATTCAAACTGGTACATCAGGGTCTACTAAATGCGATATTATGTTTCCACCCACCCGCCGATCCTTATGATTCGTAACGTGTCAGGCATGTTTCCGCTAACCCGCCTATCCATCGTAACGTGTCAGGCATGTTTCCGCTAACCCCGTCTATCCATCGTAACATGTCAGGCATGTTTCCGCTAACCCAGCCTATCCATCGTAACATGTCAGGCATGTTTCCGCTAACCCCGTCTATCCATCGTAACATGTCAGGCATGTTTCCGCTAACCCCGCCTATCCATCGTAACATGTCAGGCATCTTTCCGCTAACCCACCCATCTATCGTAACATGTCAGGCATGTTTCCGCTACACCTTCTATCCATCGTAACGTGTCAGGCATGTTTCCGCTAACCCTTCTATCCATCGTAACATGTCAGGCATGTTTCCGCTAACCCGCCCATCCATCGTAACATGTCAGGCATGTTTCCGCTAACCCGCCCATCCATCGTAACGTGTCAGGCATGTTTCCGCTAACCCGCCCATCCATCGTAACATGTCAGGCATGTTTCCGCTTACCCGTCTATCCATCGTAACGTGTCAGGCATGTTTCCGCTAACCCGTATATCCATCGTAACATGTCAGGCATGTTTCCGCTAACCCGTCTATCCATCGTAACATGTCAGGCATGTTTCCACTAACCCGTTTATCCATCGTAACATGTCAGATTTAAATTGTTCGCGTGGTTAGTAGTTCCGCATTCGCTCTGTGGAACTGTCAACTTTGGCACGAAGCATGGAGCACCAATGCTCATGTCCGCCTTCGGAATCGGAATGTGTGCTTGTCCGTGTGTGTGTGAGTGAAACGTGTACCTGTGACGTAGACAACAGCTTTCGTGGTTGTTTACTCGACTGAAGCAGGCACCTAAAACGTGTACGTGACACCCTGAAAATAATCTTCGTTGTTCTGACATGGAGCAAAACGGGCGTCTGACACTTCACATGTGTCACTTTCTGGTTTCATTTTCGTTTTTGCATTTGGTCAGATCAGCAGCAATTTGTGAAATGCGTCGAGGACGTTGTAATTTTTTAACATCAAGACAAACCAGCGGCGTTCATATCTGGAAGTGGTACAAACAGATCTCGAGTAACTTTCAGGTCCTCTAGATCGAGGCTAGTCATTCAAACTGGTACATCAGGGTCTACTAAATGCGATATTATGTTTCCACCCACCCGCCGATCCTTATGATTCGTAACGTGTCAGGCATGTTTCCGCTAACCCGCCTATCCATCGTAACGTGTCAGGCATGTTTCCGCTAACCCCGTCTATCCATCGTAACATGTCAGGCATGTTTCCGCTAACCCAGCCTATCCATCGTAACATGTCAGGCATGTTTCCGCTAACCCCGTCTATCCATCGTAACATGTCAGGCATGTTTCCGCTAACCCCGCCTATCCATCGTAACATGTCAGGCATCTTTCCGCTAACCCACCCATCTATCGTAACATGTCAGGCATGTTTCCGCTACACCTTCTATCCATCGTAACGTGTCAGGCATGTTTCCGCTAACCCTTCTATCCATCGTAACATGTCAGGCATGTTTCCGCTAACCCGCCCATCCATCGTAACATGTCAGGCATGTTTCCGCTAACCCGCCCATCCATCGTAACGTGTCAGGCATGTTTCCGCTAACCCGCCCATCCATCGTAACATGTCAGGCATGTTTCCGCTAACCCGTCTATCCATCGTAACGTGTCAGGCATGTTTCCGCTAACCCGTATATCCATCGTAACATGTCAGGCATGTTTCCGCTAACCCGTCTATCCATCGTAACATGTCAGGCATGTTTCCACTAACCCGTTTATCCATCGTAACATGTCAGACATGTTTCCGCTAACCCGCCTATCGATCGTAACATGTCAGGCATGTTTCCGCTAACCCGTCTATCCATCGCAACATGTCAGGCATGTTTCCTCTAACCCGCCTATCCATCGCAACGTGTCAGGCATGTTTCCGCTAACCCGTCTATCCATCGTAACATGTCAGGCATGTTTCCGCTAACCCGCCCATCCATCGTAACATGTCAGGCATGTTTCCGCTAACCCGCCCATCCATCGTAACGTGTCAGGCATGTTTCCGCTAACCCGCCCATCCATCGTAACATGTCAGGCATGTTTCCGCTAACCCGTCTATCCATCGTAACGTGTCAGGCATGTTTCCGCTAACCCGTATATCCATCGTAACATGTCAGGCATGTTTCCGCTAACCCGTCTATCCATCGTAACATGTCAGGCATGTTTCCACTAACCCGTTTATCCATCGTAACATGTCAGATTTAAATTGTTCGCGTGGTTAGTAGTTCCGCATTCGCTCTGTGGAACTGTCAACTTTGGCACGAAGCATGGAGCACCAATGCTCATGTCCGCCTTCGGAATCGGAATGTGTGCTTGTCCGTGTGTGTGTGAGTGAAACGTGTACCTGTGACGTAGACAACAGCTTTCGTGGTTGTTTACTCGACTGAAGCAGGCACCTAAAACGTGTACGTGACACCCTGAAAATAATCTTCGTTGTTCTGACATGGAGCAAAACGGGCGTCTGACACTTCACATGTGTCACTTTCTGGTTTCATTTTCGTTTTTGCATTTGGTCAGATCAGCAGCAATTTGTGAAATGCGTCGAGGACGTTGTAATTTTTTAACATCAAGACAAACCAGCGGCGTTCATATCTGGAAGTGGTACAAACAGATCTCGAGTAACTTTCAGGTCCTCTAGATCGAGGCTAGTCATTCAAACTGGTACATCAGGGTCTACTAAATGCGATATTATGTTTCCACCCACCCGCCGATCCTTATGATTCGTAACGTGTCAGGCATGTTTCCGCTAACCCGCCTATCCATCGTAACGTGTCAGGCATGTTTCCGCTAACCCCGTCTATCCATCGTAACATGTCAGGCATGTTTCCGCTAACCCAGCCTATCCATCGTAACATGTCAGGCATGTTTCCGCTAACCCCGTCTATCCATCGTAACATGTCAGGCATGTTTCCGCTAACCCCGCCTATCCATCGTAACATGTCAGGCATCTTTCCGCTAACCCACCCATCTATCGTAACATGTCAGGCATGTTTCCGCTACACCTTCTATCCATCGTAACGTGTCAGGCATGTTTCCGCTAACCCTTCTATCCATCGTAACATGTCAGGCATGTTTCCGCTAACCCGCCCATCCATCGTAACATGTCAGGCATGTTTCCGCTAACCCGCCCATCCATCGTAACGTGTCAGGCATGTTTCCGCTAACCCGCCCATCCATCGTAACATGTCAGGCATGTTTCCGCTAACCCGTCTATCCATCGTAACGTGTCAGGCATGTTTCCGCTAACCCGTATATCCATCGTAACATGTCAGGCATGTTTCCGCTAACCCGTCTATCCATCGTAACATGTCAGGCATGTTTCCACTAACCCGTTTATCCATCGTAACATGTCAGACATGTTTCCGCTAACCCGCCTATCGATCGTAACATGTCAGGCATGTTTCCGCTAACCCGTCTATCCATCGCAACATGTCAGGCATGTTTCCTCTAACCCGCCTATCCATCGCAACGTGTCAGGCATGTTTCCGCTAACCCGTCTATCCATCGCAACATGTCAGGCATGTTTCCGCTAACCCGCCTATCCATCGCAACGTGTCAGGCATGTTTCCGCTAACCCGCCTATCCATCGCAACGTGTCAGGCATGTTTCCGCTAACCCGCCTATCCATCGTAACATGTCAGGCATGTTTCCGCTAACCCGACTATCCATCGTAACATGTCAGGCATGTTTCCGCTAACCCGCCTATCCATCGTAACGTGTCGGACATGTTTCCGCTAACCCGTCTATCCATCGTAACATGTCAGGCATGTTTCCACTAACCCGTTTATCCATCGTAACATGTCAGACATGTTTCCGCTAACCCGCCTATCGATCGTAACATGTCAGGCATGTTTCCGCTAACCCGTATATCCATCGTAACATGTCAGGCATGTTTCCGCTAATCCGCCTATCCATCGTAACGTGTCAGACATGTTTCCGCTGTCTGGAGGTATGTCTGGACAGTTTCTTTCATAACGCAAGGTTTCCTACATTTGACGGTACCAGTCATGAGTGTTTCGCTTTTCTGGCTTTCTCCTTTGTGGTTGTGAAAAAAGCTGACCTCTGGAAAGATCTTTGTTTCTGTTTTACAAAAGTACAAGGCGGAGGGATTTAAAAAGTAGTTTCTTTCATTGAGAATACCATATTCACGGAATCTCCAGCGGGCCGATGGAGCAAGTATTATTTAAAATAAGAATTCTAATGAAAATAAGAAACCAGATATTTTTTGACAGGCTATTCCGGAATAGACTACAGATAATTCAAATGTCACAGAATTTAATAATGCTTCATTTTTCTTATACCAAAGGGTGAAAATAAGTTGAGCAAAGTAAATTTTTATCTTTTCGCGAAAGGAAAATAAAAATATTGAAAAAATTAATTTACATTTGGCTGTTTATTAAAATGTCGGTAGTTCAATATTGAATAAACTATTGGAATTTAAATTTTTCTAAACATTTATTTGTATTTTCATTTTTTTTTAATTTTTCTATTTGTAAGGCAAGAAAATAAGTTGCTTATGTAGTCTGCAACATAAAATGATGAAATAATGATCGATTTCTGTGACATTCGATTTATCATTAGTCTATTCCGGAATGTCCTACCAGGAAATATCTGGTTTTTTTATTTCCTTCAGAATTCTCATTTTAAATAGTGCGGTGTTTAAAAAGTCCTAGTACAATACAAACCAAACCGCAGCAGAGGTTGGCTGATAGACAACAACGTCACTTTGCATACTGTTTGGAAAACTTTTTAGTTAAAAGTACCAAAATAGCGGGACTTTGATGAATTTGTTAACTGAGGCATCTTCTGTTAGACTGGTGCTCGGATCATTCCAGTGCTAAGTTCGTCAGCTGGTTCGTGGTCCTCCAGCGGTCGTGACAAGCAGGTGTATCTGCTGTAGAAATCTTGCGAGAGTTGGTTCGTGGTCCTCCAGCGGTCATTGGCAAGCAGGTGTATCTGCTGTAGAAATCTCGCGAGAGTTCCTGCGTGGTCCTCCAGCGGTCGTTGGCAAGCAGGTGTATCTGCTGTAGAAATCTCGCGAGAGTTGGTTCGTGGTCCTCCAGCGGTCGTTGGCTAGCAGGTGTATCTGCTGTAGAAATCTCGCGAGAGTTGGTTCGTGGTCCTCCAGCGGTCGGTGGCAAGCAGGTGTATCTGCTGTAGAAATCTCGCGAGAGTTTGTGCGTGGTGCTCCAGCGGTCATTGGCAAGCAGGTGTATCTGCTGTAGAAATCTCGCGAGAGTTGGTTCGTGGTCCTCCAGCGGTCGGTGGCAAGCAGGTGTATCTGTTGTAGAAATCTCGCGAGAGTTCCTGCGTGGTCCTCCAGCGGTCATTGGCAAGCAGGTGTATCTGCTGTAGAAATCTCGCGAGAGTTGGTTCGTGGTCCTCCAGTGGTCATTGGCAAGCAGGTTTATTTGCTGTAGAAATCCCGCGAGAGTTCCTGCGTGGTCCTCCAGCGGTCGTTGGCAAGCAGGTTTATTTGCTGTAGAAATCTCGCGAGAGTTCCTGCGTGGTCCTCCAGCTGTCGTTGGCAAGCAGGTGTATCTGCTGTAGAAATCTCGCGAGAGTTTGTGCGTGGTCTTCCAGCGGTCGTGACAAGCAGGTGTATCTGCTGTAGAAATCTCGCGAGAGTTGGTTCGTGGTCCTCCAGCGGTCGGTGGCAATCAGGTGTATCTGCTGTAGAAATCTCGCGAGAGTTGGTTCGTGGTCCTCCAGCGGTCGTTGGCAAGCAGGTTTATTTGCTGTAGAAATCTCGCGAGAGTTCCTGCGTGGTCCTCCAGCGGTCGTTGGCTAGCAGGTGTATCGGCTGTAGAAATCTCGCGAGAGTTCCTGCGTGGTCCTCCAGCGGTCGTTGGCAAGCAGGTGTATCTGCTGTAGAAATCTCGCGAGAGTTCCTGCGTGGTCCTCCAGCGGCCGTTTGCTAGCAGGTGTATCTGCTGTAGAAATCTCGCGAGAGTTCCTTCGTGGTCCTCCAGCGGTCATTGGCCAGCAGGTGTATCTCCTGTAGAAATCTCGCGAGAGTTTGTGCGTGGTCCTCCAGCGGTCATTGGCTAGCAGGTGTATCTGCTGTAGAAATCTCGCGAGAGTTTGTGCGTGATACTACAGCGGTCGTTGGCAAGCAGGTGTATATACTGTAGAAATCTCGCGAGAGTTCCTGCGTCGTCCTCCAGCGGTCGTTGGCTAGCAGGTCTATCTGCTGTGGAAATCTCGCGAGAGTTCCTGTGTGGTCCTCCAGCGGTCATTGGCTAGCAGGTGTATCTACTGTGGAAATCTCGCGAGAGTTCCTGCGTGTTCCTCCAGCAGTCGTTGGCTAGCAGGTGTATCTGCTATAGAAATCTCGCGAGAGTTCCTTCGTGGTCCTCCAGCGGCCGTTGGCTAGCAGGTGTATCTGCTGTAGAAATCTCGCGAGAGTTTGTGCGTGATACTACAGCGGTCGTTGGCACGTCTTGGATGGTTGTAACGTTGCACGTAGTTGGATTCGTTTTTTTTTTTTGCGCTGACACTAGTGTCTAAAGCGAATCCTACTCCTAATCCTAATCCTAATCCAACTCCTTCCTGAAGTTCTGATACTTTGCAAGAATATTGACGAGAGGTGAAATATCCCTTAAAGCAATACGACAGTGATGTAGAATCCTCTTGGCTAATTGTAAAACTGGGTGGTGAGGGGGTGGGGAGGGAGTTGCGTCTGGAAATGTTTACCGGAAAACCACGACTCGACAAACTCCCGGCTCACAAATGGGCCTGTTATTTTGTTAACTAATTAGACATGCGTTATTGGGACTTCATAAGGAAATTGCGCTCGAATATTGGTTAAAAGTGTCCTGATCAACTTACGACACGGAGAATTAACGCCGTATGAAAGTAACATGTTGTAACTGACTGGCTTTAAACTCAGACTTGCTTTAAACTCAGCCATAGTACACTATTTTACGGTACACTATCGCACACATCCTACACTACTGCATTACACCACAGCATGCTACTCAGTTACACAGCATACTACTGCATTACACCACAGCAAGCACTGCATTACACCACACCGTGAATCTCCAAAACATTACAGCATACTAATACATTACACTACGGCAGGTTACAGCATTACAGCACATCACGCTGTTTTAATACCCCACTGCATTACACCACACTATGCTATTGGGTTTGCACCACAGCATACCACTGCATTTCACCACAGCGCATTACACTTGACTGGAAGTGTCAGATAGCCAAAAATTTTCTAACGGCAAAAATTCCAAGCTTCAGGAATGTATGTTTGCTTGTTAGCAAATTCACGTTTGTTGATATTTGTATAACTTATTATTGTGTCTAGAGTGTGCCTGCTGGATTTAAATGTGCCACTCTACTAATGGTAGTGGTCTCTCCTGGTTCTTACGTGCAGTGTGCAATGTTTGAAAGCACAAGAGAGAAAGTGAAAGCTTGCAGACGTGCTTTATTTATGAACAATTAACGAGTTTAGATTGTTAGAAAGAGTGTGATTGAAAATGCTTCAAAATAAACCATTGTCTGGATCAGAACGTTAAGTTTGCTTTTGTCACGTGACTCACGTGACTTGACCGGGCAATCCTGGCCGTAGGCTAGCTATCTCTAAGGGCAATCCTGGTCGTAGGCTAGCTATCTCTAAGGGCAATCCTGGTCGTAGGCTAGCTATCTCTAAGGGCAATCCTGGTCGTAGGCTAGCTATCTCTAAGGGCAATCCTGGTCGTAGGCTAGCTATCTCTAAGGGCAATCCTGGTCGTAGGCTAGCTATCTCTAAGGGCAATCCTGGTCGTAGGCTAGCTATCTCTAAGGGCAATCCTGGTCGTAGGCTAGCTATCTCTAAGGGCAATCCTGGTCGTAGGCTAGCTATCTCTAAGGGCAATCCTGGTCGTAGGCTAGCTATCTCTTAGGGCAATCCTGGTCGTAGGCTAGCTATCTCTCCCCCTTCATGAATTTAATGATTGAGATTTTAAAACACGCACATTCCTAGGGTTGTATAAGCTCAAAATGGTGGCAAAAAGCAAAGCTGTATATTACTAGTTTCAATATATTAACTTTTGAGCAAAGTACGGCACAACCCTATATATTTAATAGTTTTAGAAATATTAAATTTGAGAAAAAATATGACGACAAGTTTTCAGGATGTTAAGCTGTCAGCTGTCAGTAAAGTGGGATGAAGCGGTACATTTAATAGGTTTTCGAGATATTGAGCTTTAAGTCAGGTTCTCCATCGCAGGCAGTCACGTGACCCGTTCTACCACCATTCAGTGGTCCAGTTCTTACCGATCGACGTTCTACTGTTTTCTTCTTGTTTTTTATTAATCAATCTTCCGTTCTGTGCTTGTTATCTATCGATAGGCGTTCTACTGTTTTCTACTTATCTATCGATCGACGTTCTGTTCCCTACTTGTTATCTATCAATCGGCGTTCTACCGTTATCTACTTGTTGTCTATTGATCGACGTTCTACCGCTGTCTTCATATACACTTCCGAGCGCGAAGTGTCCACAGAAGACAAATGGCATCTTAAACTGCTGCATAGTACGTGACAGACGGTGCTCCGGATTAGTGGCCAGTGAAAACGCTGTGCACACTTAGACACTCGGTGTATTGAGAACACCATGTCAATCATAATCCCTAAACCCCATCATTACTGCCCCACAATGCGCATTATGCAACCCCTTCATCTCGCTACACATGATGCCTGAGTAACGTGTTTTAACTGTGTGGCAGGCCTAATCTGTATGGCTCTGCATTGTTAAAAGACCAGAATAGAAAAAAATTGAGGGTAAATTTTGGGACGAATTATCCGAGTCCTCGTTAATTCGTACTTTTACATAGAAGTGAATTGGTCCCCAAATCGGGACCGACGGAATTGGTACGAATTAGCCGAGGGACCGAATTAACCGGGGACGAATTAACGAGGGGCCCCTGTACTTGTTATCTTTCGATCGACGTTTTATCGGGCCCTGTGGCTGTTATGGCTAAAAGGTACATCAAAGAAATTCATGCCGAAAAGTAGTATCCGTGATGAAAGTAGACCGTCTCACGTCAAACAATTTTTGCTGAAAAAAATTATGGAATAGTCTTTTTAGCACTGAAAACACAAATTCGTGATAGTGAGCTCAAAAAAGATGTCATGACTTCATAAGGCACAGATCACAACACAATAGGCCAGTAATTCTCCAGTCCGTGTCAAATAAGCTAGTCTGCCATATCTATCTGTTATTTATCAGCCAAAATTGGATAAAGGCCATTGCTATCTTCATGTCCGTCCGTCCCTCCCTCTGTACACAATTCCTACCCTTCTATGTCCGCGCCTCTTTGATGTTAAGTTTTCAGCCTAGAGTTATGTAACTTCACACAGTGGAAGAATATACAGTAAAACCCCTATAGAAGGAACACCATCGGGACCGACGAAAATGTTCCTTATACCGGGGTGTTCCTTAATGAGGGGGTCGCATTTTTTTTTCAGATGAAAAACACATAAAAACGTACGCTAACCATACATATATTTGAATAATGCATTTCAACAAATAGAACGTTTCACAAGTAGTATTCCTACAACGGACATAGTAAACCTCAAATAATATGGCGGTACAGGTAGTCAGAATACAACAGCTGTAGAATAAAGTAATTTACGCAAGTTAACAAGCGCATATTGTTTGACTAAAATCACCTATTAAATAGCACACAGTAGCCAGACACAACACGGCTTCCTTATTCAAGTGGATTTGAATTGTTATCATTTCCAAGACTACAGCGGCTATTACTGTTGGACTTTAATTGCATAATCCCCAAAAGCAATATCAAAGAATACACGTGACTTCCTTCGGAATTCAAACTCATCAGAGATTGTTATAAAACACGCATTGATTTAAAATGACAAAACCTGAGATCCTGAACTGATTAAACGTCTACAACCCTGCGGGAATACGCAATAATTCTTAGTAAGTTGAATATTTTGATTTGCATCGTGAACAAAAGGAGTATGTTTTAAACATTCTCTTTCATCTGGACGCTACGGTTAAAAACTGGAAATTACACCTGTCGTAAATAACACCAGAAATTGAACACCTCTTTCGTTGGCGTTCCGTAATGAGGGGGCTAATGAAAGGCAAATCTGGTAAACGGGACCCTGCGAAATGTTCCCTGTTCCGAATATCGGGGTGTTCCCTAATGACGGGTTGTCCATTTTTTGCCCATACTTAAGTGAATGGGAAAATTTGGGACCGAGAAAAAAATGTTCAAAAAAAACGGGGGTGTTCCTTAAGTAAGGGTGTTCCGTATCCGGGGTTTGACTGTATTTTGCAATTGTACCTTTGCCAGGCTTCACCATGATTGAAATGCATTTTGAAAATAGGTGAAATGTTCTATATTGACTCTCACTTGGGGTACTTTGTCTGACAGTTATGTAACCTGACACAGTGAAAGAACATGTTATATGCTTAGTGGGCGGTACACAAAGACATGCTATAAAAAAAAAACCAAAGGGGCAGCATTTCCGAACACGTATTACACCCCGCCTTTTTTAATGAAGGATTAATTTTAATGACTGATTTTATTGGGTTCATCTAACTGAAGCCTGTCAACAAAGTATAGGCCGACATTTGGTTCTTCGCGGTGCATTTTACCGTTGTGGGGTCATCATTTAACAAGAATTTCACAGCACTGAATCCAAGTGCAACGAGTTAAAAATTTCCACATTGATTAATTGATTCACGTACCAACAACTAGACCGTTTTCGCACGTGTGTAGCGAAAATTACACTGGGCGCGGGAAAAATAGTATTCTTAACATTTACAGTTTCATATTCATTTAAAATTTTTTGTTAAAAATCATGACAAATTACCAGTTGCATCAAAACTCGATGTAACACAGCTTTAGAGGTGCTATATCTTAGTAATCATTCTGGCGTCCATAAAACGATTTGAGTGACCCGACAAAATCGCAGCATTAAACCAAGTTGTAATTTGGTTTTGGTTGGTTTCGACAACGTCAACGTCTTTGACACAACGCTGAATGTAGGCAACGGTGTGTAAACGCTGATTTTGCTCGCCAAAAAAGCAGTTCTGCAAATTAAATCTCGTTGTGATTCATCGCTGCCTTGTATCGTTTACACAATGTCTTTAACATCCGTTGAATAAAAACGCTGTTTAGATGTGACATTACTTTTCGTTGCCGAAACCTAATTTTTCCTACGCCTAATTTACGCCTTTAATGCAACGTTGAATAAATTTCGGACAATTGTAACATATTGTAACACTGTTGTAACAAATGGATGGATCATTCTGTGCTTACAGGAATATTTTTTCTAGGGCGGTTAAGGAAACCCGAAATAGCAAAATGAAAGATAAAAGACACAAAAGAAGTATAGAATTCGCATGTAGAAATACATGTTAACCTCTGTTGATAAGAAAACCAAACATAAAACATGGGCATCAGAGATGCAAAGCCCTCAGCCAGAGCGATAATTTGTACCATAAAGACTCACTGCCGGGATAGACTGTCATCGTTGTAGAAGGTTTGGTTGCTGTCACTTACCGAAAGCATGAACAGCATCAGTATCGTCATTTCAATCGACAAAGCAAGGTGGGTGTAGCTTTCAGGCCCGTGTTGGACTAAGATGAACTGAGGCTATGAGTCTTAATCACTGCTGTTACCTCCAAACTATTGTGTCGAGAAAGTCCGCAGCCTACAGGCAGCACAGATAGTATGTTAAAGGGCCATAGGTCCTGTGTATTTCATCGCAAATCCAAAACAGAGAACACCCCTTTGTGGTATGGGGAATGAGTTTCAATAACTAAACTCTGATGTTAGAAAAAAATATGGTATCCATGGCATAACTGAAAATACACAAGTTACACTTAATTCGACAGTTCATGAATTCCACTTTTTGTATTAAATCTCTGAATTAAATAGATTTTGAGCCTTACACATTGAAATCATTTCAAACGATAGTTTATGAACACCTTATGCCAATAATGTTGCTACGCAAAACGTGTTCAAGTCACCCATCTCACTTGTCAAACCTTAAACAAATAATAATAAGTGAGCACGCAAAAGATACTCACAGGCTTGCCGGATCGTACTTTTTTTAAAGATTTAGTCTTAATTTTCGCATCGTTCTTTTTTTTTGCCTCAAAACGTACCTTTTTTCCACAAGCGTACTTTATTGTTCTTTTTTTTTTTTAGCCCCAGCGTTTTTTTATCCGCCGGGAACCGGACGGATATAGTTTTCATTCTGTCCGTCTGTCTGTCCGTCCGTCCGTCTGTGCAATTTCAGTCTCACGCGCCTACAGCCCGCATTAGTGGGTGGATTGATTTAAGATTTTACCCATGGCTGCTCCTAAGCATCCCGCAGTGCAGTGACCAGGATTCGACCGGATCCGAGCAAAATTGTCAAAATGACAAAAAACTTTAAAAAATGGAAGAAATGAATTAGGAATGAGCATAACACATATTGGTCTCACGCGCCTACAGGCCGCATTAGTGGGTGGATTGATTTAAGATTTTACCCATGGCTGCTCCTAAGCATCCCGCAGTGCAGTGACCAGGATTCGACCGGATCCGAGCAAAATTGTCAAAATGACAAAACTTAAAGAAATGGAAGAAATGAATTAGGAATGAGCATAACACATATCGGTCTCACGCGCCTACAGGCCGCATTAGTGAGTGGATTGATTTAAGATTTTACCCATGGCTGCTCCTAAGCATCCCGCAGTGCAGTGACCAGGATTCGACCGGATCCGAGCGAAATTGCTAAAATGGCAAAACTTTAAAAAATTGCAGAAACTGAATAAGGACTTTGCATAACACACATCAGTCTCACGCGCCTACAGCCCGCATTAGTGGATTGATTGATTTAAGATTTTACCCATGGCTGCTCCTAAGCATCCCGCAGTGCAGTGACCAGGATTCGACCGGATCCGAGCAAAATTGTCAAAATGACAAAACTTTAAAAAATGGAAGAAATGAATTAGGAATTAGCATAACACATATCGGTCTCACGCGCCTACAGCCCGCATTAGAGGTTGGATTGATTTAAGAATTGACCAAGCGCTGCTCCTAAGCATCCCGCAGTGCAGTGACCAAGATTTGGCTGGATTATTGGATAGATTTTAACGTCTGTTTCATATGGATGGAGTTCGATGACTACTCTTTCCTCCGAAAGGTATTATTTTTAACATGTATTACACGTTACACGTTATGCTTAATAGAGAATTAAGTATTTCGTAAGTTTCAGTGTCAGCTTGAGTTCATTTACAACTATTTAAGTTCGTGGGTGACACTGTCACAGTGGGAAAAAATATCAGATCTCACATAAAGCATCCACTGTTCCAAACTGCGACTAGGATTGAACGTCATGAGGCACTTCCGCCTAATAATGTGTCACAAAATATCAGAAGAATTCAATTCCCCGTGTGCCTATCTTTTGCGACAACAATTCATAAAGTCCAGGGCCTAACTCTTGACAGAGTGGTGGTATCACTGCAACACTGGACTAAATGTGGAATGGCTTATGTTGCTTTAAGCCGAGCCAGAACTATCGATGGCCTGTCAATCATCTACTTTGATGAAAAGAAAATCAAGTGCGATCCTCTAGTTGTCAATGAAATGAAGCGTCTGCATGATACATCTGTAATAGGCCGATTCTCTTCTACATTCTGCGAGGGGCAGTATGCAGTTTCTTTAAACACCAGATCGCTTGTAGCACATCATATCGACATTTGTGCTGATCAGCGACTTGTAAATGCAGCCATTATAGCTGTGAGTGAAACATGGTTGACATCACATCATGACAACAGCAATTTCTACATTCCGTCACATGATGTTTTCCGAAACGATGGCTTCACTAAAGGCGGTGTTGCATTATATACCGATACGTTACTGAAAGGTAGAAAAATTACCGTTGACACAACGCTTCAAGCTCTTTTTGTGAACATAAGGTTTCCACAAGAAACCTCTGATACTGTAATTTGTGTCATCTACAAGTCGCCAATCTATCCGGTAAACAAGTTCTGTAAATATCTTCGGGAACTTCTCGTCCAACTACCATTGAAAAGAACAATCGTGCTTGGTGACTTCAACATAAACATTTCACAGAAGCAGTCGCCATTACTAGATCTTATGAATTCATTTCATCTTCTGCCAACCTCGTGTGAAGCAACAATGCCATCTGGTCGATGTATCGATATTGTCTTCACACCAAATCAACCATGTACCACTGGCTCTTCAAACCTCTACTTAACTGACCACAAGGCTGTATGGTGTTCTTTGGAACAGTTGTTCACAGGAACATCATAATCAGGTATACGATTTGCGCGAACCCGGCGGATTCATGCTTCTCGAGCATCTAGTTTTAGAAGCAGGAATATAACAGTTGTTGAAAGTATGTGCGAATAAACGCTTTTAAGTTGAAAAATCGTATATTCTCCCAGGATTTTAGCCTTAATGTCTTGAAATTTTGGTGGAAGGTAGGGCGCATATAAGTTTCACCTGGCTATTGCTTTCTTGGCAATTCCCCAAAAATTGGCGAAAATATATATTAGCGAAAAACCAGATCTTTTCCTGGTGGGAAATTAGTCTCACTGTTTTGAAATTTTAAGTGAAGTTAGCAGGCTTTACTACTACCTAGCTATTACTTTTTTTGGTGATTGACCAACGGGCTAAATTTTCCAGTAAAATCTTAATCTTGGTGATTGGCCAGCTGGCGAAAATTTTCAGTAAAATCTTAACTAACTGTTGAAAAATAGTCTTCCCGTGTTTGAATTTAAAGTGAAGGTAGCGAGAGTTACCACCTACCTGGCTGTAACTTTTTTGGCGATTCGCCAAAAATTGTCGAAAATATTGGTGAAAAATCTTTTTTTTCGTAGCGTCTTAAGCATTTCCAGGAAGGCAATCTGTCTTGAAATTTTACGTGAAGGTACCTGGCGTTACTGCCTACCTGGCTATTACTTTTTAGACCAGCCGACTATGTCGGGCTGTTCTTATCCTATCAATAGAGGGGTATCCGTCGTCTGTATGTACGTATGTACGTGTGTAAACATTTACTTAAAATGCTTTTTCTCCTTCAGTTTTGATTGGATTCCTCTCAAATTTTACACGAATGTTCTCTAGGTAGGCCTCTCTTTAAAAATTATTTTTTTGGCGATCCGCCAAAAATTGGCCTAATGAGGGATATTTGAAAGTTTTCGGTTGCCAATTTTCAAAGTGCTTCTTCTCCCACAATTTTGATCAGATTTTTTTTTCATATTTTGCACAAATATTCCCTGGGAAGGCCTCTTTTCAAAAAATTACTCATTTTGGCGATCTGCTAAAAATTGGCCAAATGGGGGACATTTTTTAATTTTTTGGTATCTAATTTTATAATTGCTTCTTCTCCCACAATTTTGATCGGATTCTTTTCCAATTTTGGATAGTTGTTCTCTAGTTAGACCTCACTTGAAAAATTACTGTTTTTGGCGATCCGCCAAAAATTGGTCAAATAGGGGACATTTGTAATTTTGTGGTTGCCAATTTTCAAAATGCTTCTTCTCCCACAATTTTGATCAAATTTTCTTCAAATTTTGCTCGAATATTCCCTAGGTAGGCCTCTTTTGAAAAATTACTCATTTTGGCGATCTGCTAAAAATTGGCCAAATGTGGGACATTTTTTAATTTTTTGGTATCTAATTTTGAAAATGATTCTTCTCCCACAATTTTGATCGGATTCCTTTCCAATATTGTACGATTGTTCTCTAGCTAGGCCTATCGTGAAAATTTACTATTTTTGGCGATCTGCCAAAAATTGGCCAAATAGGGGACATTTGTGATTTTATGGTCACCAATTTCCAAATTGTTTTTTTTTTCACACAATTTCGATCAGATTTTCTTCAAATTTTGTGCGATTATTCTCCAGTTATTTCTCTTTTGAAAAATTCCTCATTTTGGCGATCCGGCAAAAATTGGCGATATGAGGGGTATTTTTTAATTTATTGGCGTTTAATTTGGAAAACGCTTCTTCTCCGACAATTTTTATTGAATTCCTTTCCAATTTTGTACGATTCTTCTCCAGTTAGGCCCCCTCCCATGAAAAATTAATTTTTTAGGCGATCCGCCAAACTTGAATAAACATGCGCATTGGTCCGAAATACGGACCTCGCATCGACGCAAGTTTGGTAAACATGCGCACTGGTACGAAATCGAACCGAGCATCGGCGCAAGTTAAATAAATGTGCGCACTGGTCCAAAATTGAAACCGCGCGTCAATGCAAGTTAAATAAACATGCGTAGTGGTCCGAAATGCGAACCGCTTATCAACGCAAATTAAATAAAACATGCGTAGTGGTCCGAAATAATAACCGCGTATCAACGCAAGTTAAATAAACTTGCGCAGTTGTCCGAAATGCGAACCGCGTATCAACGCAAGTTAAATAAACATGCGCACTTGTCGGAAATGCAAACCCAGCAAAATAATACATACCAAAACATTAAACTTAAGTAGTGATGTTTTAGACGCGGCGTTTTCTTCTTTTCAAAAGGCACATGTGTTTGGTCGTTTTGATCGTTTCTGCTGCTTGAACTAATTATGTATGTCCGACAGTACATGTCAACAGTACACATGTGTAGATACAATTTCGATACGTTGTTCGAAGTTATTTTTCTGGGAAAAAAATGTTTGTATGTATTTATCGGTCTATGTTCGAGTCCGTTGCTAAATTAATTATTAAGTTAGCTCATTGCCATCTCGTCCTTTGAAGCCCAATTTTTCAGGGAAATTGCCTTTTTCAAGCACGCCGGATTTGGTTTTATCGCTTTTCGTTAGCTGGGGCTTTGTCCTTGGACAAACTTGTACAATGTGACTACCACTTTCAGCAACCAGACAAGCTTATTCATAGATTCACAGATCTCGGCTGGTCACAATGTCCCTGGACATTCTTGTTTTGGTGAGTGGTCAAAAACTGATGCAGATTTTGGCGAAAAACAAAAAAAATACAGCAAAAACTTTACTAACTGCTGGAAAATAGTCGTACTGTGTTGACATTTAAAGTGAAGGTAGCCGGAGGTACTACCTACCTGGCTATTACTTTTTGGGTGATTGGCCAAACATTGGCTAAGCTTGTGGCGCAAAGCAAAAAAATAGTAGCGAAAATATTGCCCTAAAAACCTTTTTTTTTCGTAAAATCTTGACCATTTCAAGGAAAGTAACGTTACTGCCTTGAAATTTCAAATAATGTTTTTGGTGATTGGCTAAAAAATTCCCAAAAATTTTTGGCGAAAAACCAAAAAAAAAAAAAAAAAAAACCCATAAAATCTTGACGAACTCCATAAAAATAGTCTGACTGTCTTTAGATTTCAAGTAAAGGCAGCAAGCCTGACTGTTTAGCTGGCTATTACAATATTTGGTGATGCGCCAAAAATTGGCGAATAGTTTGGCGAAAAACTAAGAAGATTCCAGTAAAATCTGATCTCCAGGAAAATAGTCTTACTCTTTTGAAATTTCATGGGAAGGTAGCAGGCAATATTACTGGCTTACTTGCTATTACTTTTTTTTTTTGGTGATTGGCCAAAAAATCGGCGAAAATTTTGGCGAACAACAAAAAAAAAACTCGTAAATTCTTTACGAACTCCGGGAAAATAGCCTCATTGCATTGTAATTTTTAAGTAAAAGTAGCGTGAACTACTGCCTAACTGGCTATTGCTGTCTTCCAATTTTAGATAAAGATAGCCATCATTGGTACTTACCTGGCCATTACTTTTTCGTAATTTGGAAAAATTGGCGCAAATATTGACGAAAAATGAAACTCATACTACAGGAATGGTGATGCTGTCAAAGACTAAGCTACTAGTATAAACAGTCTCTGGTTCTGTCTTGAAATTTTGTTAAAGATAGTGGTCATTGGCACCTGCCTAGTTATTGTTTTTGCGTTATTCGGAAAAATGGTGGAAATATTGGTGAAAAACCAATTCTTACTAAAATCGTTACTAGCGCTAGGAATATAATGTTACCTTCTTAAAATTTTGAACTATGGGAGCGGAAATTAATACTTATGTGGTTTTATAACCCAGCCGACTTTGTCGGACTGGGTTAGTCGTATCCCTATAGGGGGCTTGAATGTATGTTAAACTTTTTGTTTAAAATGCTATTCCTCACACAGTTTTACTTCAATCGTTTTGATATTATGCAGGAATGTTCCCTGGGTGCCCCCCCCCCCCGGTTATTACTTTTTTTGACGAGTGACGAAAAACGGACAAAATGGCGGGACTTTTTGTGCCCGTTTTGACCCAGTTTTAAAATGCTACTCCTCCTACAGTTTTACTCCAATTGTTTAGATGTTACGAAGGGATGTTCCCCAGGTGTTCGCCTACCAGGCTATTATTTTATTTCGCGGTTCGCCAAACACTGCCGAAATGGCGGAACTTTGAAGTTTGGCAAAAGCTGGAATAAATGGTAGTAAATAACTGAATTGTCAAACTATTCATTTCTCTCAGTCTTTTTCAAATAGTTATAAAATTTTAATTAGAAGTTTCTTCGGTACTTCTCCACCTGGTCTTTGCTTTTTTCGCAAATGACAAAAAAAAATGCCGTAATGGGGGAATTTTAATAATTTTTTTCTAAAATTGTGTAAATGCCGGTAAATACATGAATCTTCAAAACCCAACCTCTCCAACATCCCTTTTCGGGCAGGTTCCACCCGGGGAAACACGTTTTTGTGTATTAAAATTATGAAAAAGTTACGTTCAGAAACAAAGTACGCCATTGTTTGGCCTAACAGTATTCGTCTCAGAGTTTTTCTCTCTTTCCTTATTCGGTAACTCGGCTGAGGCATGTCCTTGGACATGCTTGTTTTGGTGATTTTATCGCCTCTTGAAATACGTACATCTATTATTATTGCCGTTGACAGCTGTTCTTGTTTATTCAAGAAAAACGCATACAAACTATTTCTGAGGCTTTTTTAGGACACTTTTTATCTTTATATTTTTTATTTTCAACATTTTTGGCGTACTTTTTTTTGTACTTTTTTTCTAAAGCGTTCTTTTTTTTGTACTTTTTTTTGCCATCAAGCGTTCTTTTTTTCTAGCAGTTTGCGTACTTTTTTTTTTTAAACAACCTCCAGCAAGCCTGGTACCGGCTTTAGTACACACTTTTAATCGACACCTATTTAGCTTTTTTTTGTAAACAAAAACAAATGATGACCATTTTCCTTTTTCCTGAAATAAAAAGATTCATTTCTACAAACATAATCATAATTCCTTGTCAAAAATAAAACAAATAAACAAACTAGAGCGGCCAGTGCTTGCCAAAAGTGCCAAAACACTTTTATTAGTCAGCCGTTGCCTTTTTATTTCTGGTAAGAAACAACTCTTCTTCCAACAGCACGCTCACAAAATTTTATTTGAAAAAATTTGTACTATTTTGAGAAGAATAAGACCTTTTACCTTACATAAATGTATCTGAATAAATATATCTCATGTGCGCTGAAGTCGGGTTGTGTATCACCTTTATCCCATTTTGAAAGGGGGGTGGGGTAGGTAACTTGACTTGTGGGTATTTCAATCCTCTCTTTCTCTCCGGTACAGGGGTTTTGTCTGGATGTGGAATGTGGTCATACAGGTTTACCTTTGTCTGGATCTGAAAGATGGTCACTAAAAGAGGTTTTACTGTGCGTCTTTTTATACGGGTTCAGTTGTTTGTCACTACGAATAGGATTTACTGTAGGTCTTTCTTGAGAATCATCTAAAACACGCTGAAGTCCCCAGTGTAAAACGTCTTGCCCCAGTTGATCGGTTTTTGGTGGATCGCCAGAAAAGTAACATTTGAAGATATGAGAGGCTAGTGAACATTCATGCAAAATTTGAAGGCATTTTCGAAGAAAAGAAACCTTGGAAAATTGGTTACGAAAAAATTTTAAAATGTCCCCCATTTAGCCAATTTTTGGCAGATCGACAAAAAAAGTACATTTTCAAGACGGAATCATCTAGGGAACAATCGCTCAAAATTAGAAAGAAATCCAATAAAAATTGTGGAACAAGCGTTTTGAAAATTCGCTACTAAATTTTTTAAAAAATGTCCCCAATTTAGCTCCAGTCTTGACCAATTTAGCCATTCTTCGGCAGATCTTGAGAAAATGAACTTTTCAAAGGAGCACCTAGTGAACATCTATGAAACATTTAAGGCGATCCGATCAAAATTGTGGAAGAAGAATCTCTTTGAAAATTGGTTATCGAAAAATGCCCCCCCCCCCCCCCATTTGGCCAATTTTTGGTTGATCGCCACAAAAGTGATTCTTCAGGAAGTGGCAGGCTAGTGAACATTTATGCAAAATTGGCCCCTCCCCCCGCCCTCAAATTTAAAAATACCCCCCTCCCCCCCCCCCCCATTTAGCTAATTTTTGTTTGGATCGCCAAAATAATTAGCTTTTCAAGTGAAGAAATCCAGGTTATATTAGAAGATTATCCGATCAAAACTGTGGAAGAAAAAACTTTGATAAGTTGGTTACGAAAACTTTTTAAAATGCCCCGAAAGATTATATACAGTAAAACCATTACCGAAAACCTTCCAATAGTGAACACCTTCTATAATGGACGAGTTATGTCTCGAATTCCCCCAATCACATTTTTACCGATTTCAAAAATAATACGACGACGCACATCTACGATATATATATATATATATATATATATATATATTCGTTACTTCGATATCGGTTAGTTGGATAATTCGAACAAAAGTGCCCGGTCCCAACGTTTTTTACTTCATATTTATACCCAAAAATTCGAATTAACGAATATACCGGTTAATTCGAACAAAAAGAAAAGTGGTCATTTTTTTATATTTGTTGTTTTAACTCCAAAATATCTCAAGAAATGACTGAACATCAATGGTGATTTATCTTTTGTGCTTATTTGTAATGAAACTCAAACACCATTGATTGTGCCACAGGTCTCAACATAACAAAGACATTAAAGAGCGATGTTCATCGTGAATCCACATTTGCGGGAGATACAATTTAAATCCAAACTGTGCCGACTCACTCCTGATGACATGACGCAATTTGGAAGTAAATATGAATCCACATCAATTCCTTTTCTCTTTTTAACCAATGAAAGGCAACTGAAATGCTCGCGGATATTCGCTTGACAGTTGGGACCTGTGCAGATGCTGCTACGATATTTGAGCATTTGAATATTGTGATGGAATTCTAGGAAAAGAACAGAGCTGTTAATACAACACAAAAAAAAACATCAAAAACTATTTCAAGAAACTACAGGCAAGCAAATTCTTCAAGAAGAAACAACTGGACTGTGATTGAATTAGAGTAAGGTGGGGCAAGAGGCCCTCCTTAAGCGCGATTTGCTATAAAATTTTATTGAGTTGAGATATGTTCCTTATCTTTTGGTTGGTGTTCAACCTCAAATCTCTCTACCTCCACAATAGTGAATCAGTTATTAAAAGTTGTTACTTTTCATGAAAAACTGAATAAAAAGTTTTTGCCCTTAGTGGGCCTTTTGCCCCATACCCGAAGGGTACAATGTGAATATCATCTAAAAAAATTACTATTGACTATCATCGGTTACACTCTGTTATGTTTTTAGAAACAGCAAGGCCACTTATTAATTTCATGATATTACCCTAAAATCTGTTACCTATAAAAACTTCTATTGCTTCCCAAAAAATTCTGATTCTTATGAAATTAACCCCCAAAAATTAAATAATGTCTTCAGTTGCAACATTGTGCCACTGTTGTGGTTTTATTTAGATTACATGTGCTTTCGTCATGTGGCGCTTCGATCAGTTTTGATTTTGAGTGAAAAAGGTAACACATTTCAAAATAACGCTGAGTGGGCCTTTAACCCCGCATGGGCGTCTTGCCCCACCTTACTCTACTCCCGATTTACCCTAATAATTGTAAGTGTATTTCTTGTAAGTGACGATCATGATAATTGTACTTAGCACTCATCATGATTGCATTTTTATAATATTGTAAATTTTTAACTTTTCTGTAGGTAGTTTGCAATTTGCAATAAACAACTGTTCTATGATCAAGCATTTTTTATCTGTGTGTCGATTACACCTCACCCCCTAACACCCATACCATTGCTGATGTAAAAAAAATCTGAAGCCAAATATCGGTTAGTTCGAATATCGGTTAATTCGAACGATTTCGTGGGAACGAAGTTGTTCGAAGAACGAATATTTACTGTATTTTCACTGAGCAATTATGCAGGTATCAACGACTAGTGGTTATATGCGCACGATTGCTAAGTCCAACGTAATTTTTTGGCAGTTTATGACAATTTGTCATTTTCTAGTTTAATTTTTTGCCTTGAAAGCATGTAAAAACATGGTAAAACTTAATAAATCGTTAATTTAGGTTATCATGTTTTTCTGCTTTGGGGACATTTTGGCGCTAAATTTATTTGGGGACCTTATGGCCGGGGTAAAGCTTAAAAGCGCGTTAATTTAGCTCATAATACGTCTTTGCTTTGGGAGGTTTTGGCCATAAATCCATTTTGGGACCATATGGTCAGGGACATTATAGCCGAGGTAAAGTTTAATAAAGCGTTAATTTAGGTTATATATTTTTTTATTTACGGACGTTTTGTCCCGCTATTCATCTGGAGACTTTGTAGCCAGGACCTTATGGCCGGGGACTTGTCCTGTATTCCACGAAAAATTTTGCTTTGAGTACGTTTTTACCATAAATTCATTTGCAGACATTATGGCCGGGTACCTTATCGCCGGAGTAAAGCATTAATTTAGGTCATAATAGGTCTTTCAGCTTTGGGGACGTTTTGACCCTAAATTCAGTTGGGGCTGTTATGTCCGGGGACGTTTTCTCATGAATTCCACTGAGGACGTTTTGGTCGTAAATTCATTTGAGGTCCTATGGCGGGGGACGTGATCACTGAGGTAAAGCCTAATAAAGCGTTAATTTACGTTATCATACGTTTTTTTCCCTTTTGGGAGGTTTTGGCCCCAATTTCATTTCGGGACATCATGGCCGGGGACATTATGTTCGTGTAGTTTATGTCCGGGGACGTGATGGCTGAGGCAAAGCTTAATACAGCATTAATTTAGGTAATCGTACGTATGGCCGGGTACATCATGTGGATCACGGGAAATGTTGCTTTGTGGACATTTTGGGCCTAAATTCATTTTGGAACTTTATGGCAGGGGACATACCTGGTATAAACCTTAATAAAGCATTAATTTAGGTTGTATGTCTTTTGCTTTGGGGACGTTTTTGCCCTAAATTCATTTGGGGACCTTATGGCCGGGGATGTGTTGTCCTGAATTCCACGACAACTTTTGCTCTAGGGATGTTTTTGGCCCTAAAGTCATTTGGGGACCTTATCGCCGGGGACATTATAGCGAGGTACCTTATGGCCCGTGTTAAGCTAAATAAAGCGTTAATTCAGGTTATCATACGTTTTTGAGCTTTGGGGATGTTTTGGCCCTAAATTCATTTGGCGACCTTATAACCGGGGACTTTATGGTCGGGGACATTATGGACGGGATGTTTTGTCCTGGATTCCGCTACGATAACCTTTGCTTTGGGGACATTTTGGCCCTAAATTCACTTGGGGAGGTTATGCCGGTGACCTTATGGCTTAATAAAGCGTTATCATACGTCATATGGGAACCTTATCACAGGGACCTTATGACCGTGTACTTTATGTCCTCAAACCTTATGGCCGGGGTCGTTTTGTTCTGGATTCCAGTACGACAGATGGTTATATGTGAAGTGGTGCGGACAAAATATCGCACAATTGCACAGATAAACGTAATTTTTTATAATTCGTCATTTTGTCACTTTTTCGCCATTTCAAAAATAATACTACGATGCACATGTACAATATATATATTCTCACTGTATAAAAATAAGAACCGTATCTTAAACAATTTTTGAGAATTTGGGGCGGACAAAACCATGTGTTTCCGGCGGATAGACAGACAGACGGACGGACACGCTCGTAACTATATCCCTCGTTTACACGGGCGGATCGACAAAAACAAAGTAAATTTTGAATAAAGAACCATCTGGGGAACAATCGTCCACAGTTTGAATAAATGATCCAAAATTGTGGGATAAGAAGCATTTTGAAAATTGGCCAGAAATTTTTGAATGCCCCCCCCCCCCCCCCCCCCACCTAACCAATTTTTGGCGGTCCCCGATCCTGACTGTGGGGAAAAAAACCTTTAAAAAATTAGCCACCAAAATAAATTGGAAAATGTTCCCTATTTCGTCAATTTTGGTGGATCGCCAAAAATGTTCAAGAGAAGCCTACCAAGTAAACATCCGTACAAAATTTGAAAAGAATGCGATCCAGATCGAGGTAGTAAAAGCACTTTGAAATTTTGCTCCGAAAGCATTTTAAAATGTCCCCATTTAGCCAATTTTCTTTTCGATCGCCAAAAAAACTAGATGTTCAAGAGAAGAAAGCCTGGTGAACATTTGTGTAAAACTAGAAGTTTATCTGATCAGAATTGTGGAAGTAGAAGCATTTTGAAAACTGGATACTGAAAAGTTATAAATGCCCCTCATTTAGCTAATTTCTGGGGGATCGTCCAAAAAGTAAGTGTTTTTTTTTTCAAGAAAGAAACATCAAGAGAACAATCGTACAAAAATGGAAAGGAATCCGACCCAAATTGTGGGGACGAGGTATTTTCAAAATTCGCTATCAGCAAATTAAAAAATGCCCCCATTTAACCAATTTTTGGTGCATCGCCAAAAACACATAATTTTTCAAGAGAGGCCTACCTAGAATATTCCCACAAAATTTGTAAAAAATCTGATAAAAATTGTGGGAGAAGTAGCATTTTGAATATTGGCAGCCGAAAAATTTTAAATGCCTCCCATTTGGCCAATTTTTGGCAGATCGCCAAAAAGTAATTTTTGCAAGAGAGGCCCACCTAGAGAACATTCGTAGAAAATGTGAAAGGAATCGGATCAAAACTGAAGGAGAATAAGCAGTTTAAGTAAAAGTTTAAATGCGTACACACGTACATACAGACGTGATGACGTCATACGCCACACAAGTTCGTTCTACTTGAGACAAAATTTGACAGAATCTTTCGACCGTACCAAGCAAAAACTCCCCCAACAGTGAACTTCCCCGATGTTCAGGGGCTAAGAAATCTTACATACAAGCTTTTAACGTGATGACATCATACGCCTTTCTTAATTTTGTTGCAACGGTCAAAAGTTGAAAGAAACGTTCGACTGACCGAAGGAATAGCCATATAAAATTTGTGTAGTCGATACAACTTTCCGTTATCGAGATATTTTGACCACAAGATCTGGTTCAAAATAAAAACATATTTTACGTGATGACGTCATACACCGCATTCGTTCGTTCTACTTGCGACAAAATTCGATAGAATCTTTCGGACCCATCAAGCTACAATCCCACCAAGTTTGAACTTTTTCCGAGGTTGAGCGGTTGAGAAATTTCGCACACAAATTTTTACGTGATGACGTCATACGCTGCCATAATAACGTAACATGCGTCAAAAGTTGACAGAACCGTGCGGGGGACGGGGGGAGGGGCGGGCTATGATTTAGCAATGCTTCAAACATTGATTCCATGTATCGGAAGAGAGTTCTAGCCATGGTAATCTTTTTAATTCTGCACACCCCGCCCAAAAAAAAAACTTAACCGCGCAAAAAAAAAAAAAACAAACAAAAAAACAACAAAACAGCACTTTGAGAAACAGTAAAATATAATCAGCTGAAAGAGAACATATTGTCACGATTGTTGAAGACTAACGTGGGTGCAAGAACTGAAATAGTAGACGAAAACACGTGATTTTAAATCAGCAGGAAAAAAGAAAGGAGGGGGGGGGGGGGGGACAGCAGACAAAAATGTCACAAGACACACGAAGCCGCATTAGTCTGAAAAGCGAGCCCTTCACCCACGGTCGCCATTAATGCAGGGTACTGTTCCGTTCACGTATAAAAAGATTATAACTGATCCACTATCAATCGTCTCCAGGTCTGAAGTTCGATGGTGTCATATACAAGTCGACAGACAACGTAAAGAATGCGATCTTGACCCGCGGCAAACAATTGGAGAAGCTTGATCATTGATTATTGATTATTGATTAATGTCTATACAGTAGAACTCGCGTACTAAGACCCTGATGAAATCATGTCCTTATTTCTCTATTTTCCAATTTGTCGACAATAATCGGATTATATCCAGGGTTTTACGGTGTTGCCAAATCACTCAAATATATTACACGTACAATAGTCTTGAGCCTTTATGAAAAAAAAACAAATAAAGCACTTAGATTGCTCTCGTCCTCCAGTTTATTGGCTTATATTCAGGTGTGACAATCCTTACATGAACAATTCACGAATCAGGATTCTGATCTCATACCGTTTCTACACGAATTACAGTCAAATGCGCCTGTATAAAAAACGGGACAAATGTCAACCATTTTGATTAATTTCATTAATTTTCGTTTATTTTTTTTCATCTCTAGTTCTTGAGGTATCACCAAGTTTTTTTTTTACTAATTATGAAACCACTGTGCCAAATACCAAATACTTAAGAAAATGTCTCCATACATGGGAACGGGATCGAAAAAAAAGTGGTCCATTTGGCAAAAAAAAAAAGCCGGAAAAAGCCGGAAGATTCCGATGTATGTGTCTCACAAGCAGCCTGAGGCAGTCATTAGGAATTAACGCGAGGTTATTGGACAGCAGTGTCACATAAAATTTCCTCATACGAAAAGTGCCATTTCCCAAGACATTTAAATATTTAAATATGAGCATCTTCACTGTGTAAGATGCAATGTTCTGATTAACGCAGTGACTCATGAACACTTCGGTGGTTGGTTATCCATTGTTACACACATGTTATCAAGTTTAAAACATGTGTTATCAATTGTTATTCACATGTTATCAATTGTTACACACATGTTATCACTTGTAAAACATGTGTTATCAATTGTTACACATATGACATAAACTGTTACACAAGTGTTACCAACTGTTACCCATACGTAATAAATTGTTACACACGTTACCAATTGTTACAATACGTTATCAATTGTTCCACATATGTTTATCAATTGATACACATCTGCAGAGTCGTTACAGGTTTTGACACATTTACACTTAATCAAAACCAATCAGTTCTTGAGAGTCCACACTCGCTTACTTGGCTCCACGAAGCAATTACATAAATCTAATCCCCTTAAAGAAACTGTTATCAGAATTTTTTCTTACTCTCATACCTTAGCTGTATGCTTTAGATACAATTTACTTTACTTTTCAGCTCGCTGTCATGCTGCAGAATAGGCCTTAATAGTCAACTTAATTAATTAACAATAGTAAAACGTTAAATTCAATACCATTTTTCACTTACATGATTTTTTTTATGCAAATGCAAAGAAAACTGATGTGATTATCATAATTCTTTATGCAACTGCACAGAAAAGGACACAAGAAATAGTTTCGGAGCCCGCTACTTCCTACCCCTCTCCCTTCTCCTCCCCCCTCCCCACCCCCCCCCCCCCAACAGCTCCAGTGCATGTCATACAGGTCAACACACTGGAAAACTGAGCAACACTGTATGTGACACTATTCTGACGTGTTAACCATACTGTACTGTACTTAACCGGGTACCGTAGATGACCTAAGAAATAAGACAGCACATTGCACACACTCGTATTCTATCTGCATTTATTCCCAGACTGGTTATGCAAGTTCTTAATCCCTTACGCAAATCAATAAATATTTACCACTACACCAGACTGCATTCTTTTCCATTTTCGAGACACCATTTTATCTACACCACATTCTTAAATAAAAATACATTATATTCTAAAATACAGTGAAAAAACAGACATCTTGTTTCCATCTGAGCTCTTCGGCTAACGGACATTTGAATTTTCCCACATTTTAATAGTAGCAAAAAAATCTCCATCAGGATTTTTGCTTCGGCTTATTCAATGCCTCGGACTAATAAATCTGATGTTATTTAAGCACTACCAACAATAAATAACTTCCCGAACATTCACATCAATTACCAGTTGTAATTAACGTTTTAATGAACGCACTTTAAAAAAAAAAACAATAATCTGTATTTGTATAGGTCACACCCTGTTCATTTATCGACATTTCGTGCACAAAACCACGCCCACACGTGTATACTTTACCAGGAAGTGCTATATATATTTTTACACGTGACCTTGCGACCCTTATTATGTAACATGTGGGAAGGGTGCCAACTGTCGACCAATATCAACAAACCCCCTCCCCCTTCCCCCCTTCCCCCTCTACCCCAGCAACGACACACATCTTTACCTACACAGCGGCAGCATTTTTAGCTACTCCCGAACAACACGGAAACGCCCTCTATCGCTGTGCTGTTTTTTTTTTTTTTTAAAGAAATAACGTGCCTAGAAGGCTAACTTCTTCATGAAGAGGTAGACGTGCGAGTCGGGTTCAAACCCGTGCAAGTTGTTGGCATCCCCCTGTAGCCTCATCAGCAGACCCCCGAACGACACGTACGCTGCTCTGTAAATAAAAAACAATCTCATTTTTCAGTTAACTAATTATATTTTATTCGGTATTTTGTTTCTTGTTTAATTCTTAAAATAACGGGGTTTTTTTATGTTCCATTTTTTATTTTTAAAGTCTACGAAACATTTTCATGACTCCATTTTATTAGATATACTTCGTAAAATCAGAAACAGCTGTTCAGTACTTTTAGCAGGAATACACGTTCTAACACTAATAGCATGACAAAAAACAGACAAGACACAGGACGTGACGTCACGAGACTTGTTGACAACCACATGACACCACGACGTGAAACAACGTGAAAAACGACAACAGGCTGGCCAGACACACCATGCAACACTGCTCTCTAATGCCGACCGACAGACAAGTACATTTACAACACAAAAAAAAACAAAAAAAACAAACAAACATAAAAAACAGCGACAACTACCACCTTTCTTTACCTGGTCTGCTGGTAATCTTCCACAGTACTGGAACCATCAGCCACAGTAATTCAGTACACAGATACTGTGTTTTTCTTTCTTTCTTTTTTTTTTTTTTTTTTCTTTTTTTTTTTTGTGTGTGTGTTTTTTTTTTCTATTTCTGATATTATCCAATATTTTATGAAGCATTCTGTTGCTTCTTGTGCCTTGTCATGAACAATTTCTTAACAAATCACTCAAGTGTTTTTCATTTGAGCGATAATAGGAGATTCCAGTGGCTGATGTCGGTGTCATTTCCTGGGCAGGGTAAGTAGTGGTTGTCTGAGCATGCGCACAACCAGCTAACCACACTGCCATAGAAATACACGCAATGTTCGTATGGGTTACTTGGAGAACAATTTTAGTAATGAATACGACACGATCACATTGCAACAAGACTAGGAACTAAAATTAATCATTCCATACAGATTTAAAAAAAAAAAACAAAAAAAAAAAAAAGTTAATGAGATATATTTTGTCAATACTCGCCGCTGTACGAAAGAGCAATTAGAACATCCACTTCCCTTCCACACCCCCTTCCCACCCCTCCCCCCACCCCCCGCCCACAACCCACCCCATACGTCTCATGAACTCCCATACCAGCCAAAACTTTTCTTTCGGCAGATCCAATTTTAAGCTACCCGTGATAATTCTGAGTAGCTGGCAGAAACTTAAATTTTACGAAAGAAACACAATCGAAAATTGTGTTTCTTAAATAGATAAAAAAATATTTTGCATGCTTTTGAGTAGTATTACACATTTCGTTATCTCGGCAATCCAGTTAGAACACATGCAAGTATGTTCTAAACATTTCCTCACAAAAAAAAAAAAGCTTTTTCAAAATTAATTTATTTGATCACAAACAGCAAAATAAGAGAAAAAAAAAATCAACGAAAAATCATGCGTGTATTACGACTCTTGAACTCTCCTCAGTTGTTCTGAATTTTCTACACTATATGTCACATTCAAAACGTAAGAGAGCGCTAAAAACAAGTTTTACAAAAGAATATTTTAAGAATTTACTTCCTGCTAATCGGTGAACTCTTGGTTATATAGTATAGATCTTTACTTACAGTCACGTCATCAATGTTTCGGTTGTGACGTCACGTGATGACCGAATATGAACGTAATTCACTGTTTCAGTATTATAGACGTGATAACAAACTATATGTTCTTTCTTTCTCTGTTTATTTATTCACTAGAATTCATTAAAATTGTTAGTAATTAAGAAAACTAATTGTCTGTCTTGCCAGGCACATTTTTTAGACTACGCTTTCATTTTCTCTGAGTAAAATCATCACGATTTTAACTGCGCATGCGCCACGTCACATGCTTCTACAATCTGTCCTTGAACAAGGTCACATATTAGCTCTTCAACTCCAACCTCAAAACGAGATAAAAATGCTGCTTGATTTGGAAAAGCCACAGCAGTATCAGGCTTGCACTGCCTCTGGTGCTTTAGACTTTCCACAAATATTCATTCAGTCTCCAGAAAAGTTACAAGTTTTCCGTTATCGCCCACCGCTGTAAATAAAACTCAGCCGTGGGAGTTGACGAGTTGTTTTTTTTTGTTTTTTTTTTTACACTACTCGTGTTGTAATACTCTGTAAGTTATATTAAGATTTCGTTGCTTCAAATTGTATGGTGTCAAAACTTTGTCTAACTAACTATACTGCCACTTTCTTTCAGTTCTTCAGTTAAAATTTATAACTTTAATTACATTTTTTAAAGTTTTAATTCAAGATACGAATCATACCTTTGAACTGTCTCATTCGCTTTATGTCTACCGAGCAACTAGATCGCACATACCATATTTCATTGATTTTATTGACATTTTCAGTTCCTTCCCAGTGGCAACACACGATTTTATGCCAGTCATTCAGATATTATATATACGTCATGTATGCGTATAACGATCTGGTGGTGGGCTGGTCTCCATATAAAGTGTACAAATTCCAAAGTGTACAGGCAATGAATAGAGCCCACTTCAGACTGACACACAGAAGAGTTGTTCAAGCTGTGTCTGTCTGTGTGTCTCTGTGACCTTCACACTGTACATGACGTACGCACACACAACGCTCACGCGACCCCCCCCCCCCTCCACACCCCCCACCCCTCTCTCTCCACCCCCACCTCCCCAACACCACGACAGCAGTTGCCCACGCGAGATTTTCTCACGGCGCCGACAATTTTTTTTTCGATAGATCTATCAACAACAATAACGGGTCTCCAAATTACTCCATTGCTCACCATCACTAGTAAATAAGAGAGTATTTTTACGAGCAAATTCTGAGCAATATATCCTCCCAGCACCGTGTTACATTCTGCTGTTAGTCCAAACGCGTTGAAAACCGGTGAATGACTGAGACAAAACCAGAACTAACACACGACAGGAGGGGAGTTCACTGTACACGTACCGAGTATTGGCTCGAGCCTATGTCTATATCAGCCACGTCAGCATTTATTCAATAAACTTAACGATAGGCCTGCACAATCCCTCTATCCTACTATTGACGATCGCTGTTTTACCGTCGCCCCCTCCTCCTCCTCCCCCCTTCCCTCCCCCCTCCCCCCTCCCCTTCCCCCCATTATCGATATATATATTGTATCGAAATTGAATATGTATTGTTTCAAGTATCACTTAGCCGGAGAGTGAGGGGATCTTCTGTAATAATCAGTTGTCATCTTTGTATACTTTCAGACTTTAGAACCCTTCCAACTACCACATCTGGGGTCCGTTTTTCGAACACTTGTCCACAGCTGAAATCTTACTTGCCACCCGCTTCGGATACGTGTGTGGTTGAAAGTAAAAAAAAATATGAATTTAAAAGACATCGCGATATTATCACAGAAAAGGATTGATCCACCACAAACGCTAACCAATGAAACAAATTTTATTTATATATTTTGTATGAATCTGATTCCTACTTCTTTATATATTTAAATAATGGTTCATTAACAATATATTGGCAAAAACTCAGTATGTATCTATGTACATATCGGCATATACAATACCGGCGTATTGAATACTTGATTACCATCGCTATTCAATTCACTCGTCACGTGACCCGTACACAAGTCCGCGCACTCCAACAGACCATAAGCCTCGCAATCCACATTATGGATCTTTGGACCACAATTGAACAGAAAAAGGCCCCATGTGATATTCTAATAAGACTTGGTTGGCAGCCAATCTATACGGAGGGCTTTTTTTCTGCATTGAACCTGACATTACGCGCTTCTGGGGGTCGCAAATCGAAACATGTTTACCGCTTTTGCGAACACAAGCAGCAATCCACAAATGAAAGTAGTCAGCTGTACGCATGCGCGCATTTTAATGCAACTAATACGCCAGCCTTCGGCATTTCAAAAGAACAGCATAAGTACGCATATGGGAGTTCTATGAAATTAAAACAATGACAGGAGTCAAGAATTAAGATACGACAAATCCCTCA
>CATKHT010000204.1:0-22715 GCA_949752745.1 Protula sp. h YS-2021
GGGGTCTAGAAAGTATGACGTCACAAAATGCGGTGATTCTCTCGTTTCTCAACTACTATTCTATAAGCTAACCATCACCCCATAAGCTAACCGTCACCCCATAAGCTAACCATCACCCCATAAGCTAACCGTCATTCTATAAGCTAACCATCATCCCATAGGCTAACCGTGATCCCATAAGCTAACCGTCATCCTATAAGCTAAGCGTCATCCCCATAAGCTAACCGTCACCCCATAAGCTAACCGTCACTCCATAACCTAACCGTCACCCTGATAAGCTAACCGTCACTCCATAAGCTAGCCTTCACCCCATAAGCTAACCGTCACCCCATAAGCTAACCGTCATCCCATATGCTAACCATCACCCCATGAGCTAATCGTCATCCCATAAGCTAACCGTCATCCTATCAGCTAACCGTCATCCCATAAACTAACCGTCACTCCATAAGCTAACCGTCATCTCAGCAGCTAACCGTCATCCCCATAAGCTAACCGTCACCCCATAAGCTAACTGTCACCCTATAAACTAACCGTGATCCCATAAGCCAACCGTCACCCCATAAGCTAACCGTCATCCCCATAAGCTAACCGTCACCCCACAAGCTAACCTCCACTCCATAAGCTAACCGTCATCCCATAAGCTAACCGCCACCCCATAAGCTAACTGTCATCCCCATAAGCTAACCGGCATCCCCATAAGCTAACCGTCACCCCATAAGCTAACCATCACCCCATAAGCTAGCCATCACCCCATAAGCTAACCGTCATCCCCATAAGCTAACCATCACCCCATAAGCTAACCGTCATTCTATAAGCTAACCGTCACCCCATAAGCTAACCATCATCCCATAACATTGGCTATACCATACAAAAATACAAAAATACGGAATTTTGGTTCAGATTACAGCCACTCTGAGATTGCTATTTTTATAAGGGATCCATTCTTGCGACAAGCTTGTATTATATAATTTGATGTCAGCCAAAACAACAAGTGTATTACTTATGTGGCCCTGTACCAACAAGAGTTAAAATTCACCATCGACATCCACTTCGTTCACCCAGTTCATGAGCTCCTGTTCTGTTGGGTTTTGTCCCAGCGATCTCATCACCATGCCCAGTTCCTTGGACGATATAGAACCGCTGCCATCTTTGTCGAATATTGAGAATGCTTCTTTGATTTCTAAATATTCAAGCAACATATTAACACCTAATTTTAGAGATCGAATAAAAGTTTCGCGTTATATGTAAATTTTCAAAAGCAGCATATTCAGTAAAAATATCTACAATTCTTCTTGCTTTCGGATATCTCTGAATGAATTGTAATTCAATTAGAAGTTAAATTCTCCTCAGACGAGTCTTGATAAATTACTGACATTTCTTGCACGTAAAGACACAGCTACATTGCAATAGTGAAGTATCTCTGAATAGGTGTAGGTATCTCTCACGCGGGAGCGGGGTGGGGATGGGGTGAAGGCGGGGGTGGGGCTCTCAGATACGAACTGGTTACTATGCGTGTCCGTGGCGTTTTAAAATGACCACTGAACACGGAGTGCTCAGTTTAAAATAAGACCCACTTCTTTAACCAAACGCGGACTGTAGTTCTGCAAGAACCCCCCCCCCCCCTCCCCTCGCCCCATTCGTTGGAAATACGGCCTACTCAATGAAAATTATTGTTCACAGAAAATCGAGACAGCTACAGTGATTTTCTTATTACAACCGAATCCTGTATGGTCGTATTTTATCATTTCTATATTTAAAACATCCCCTACCCTCCCCCCACCCTCCCCCTTCCCCTATCCCCCCTCCCACCCACCCTCGCAAGTATAAAAATTCCATAACTACAGTGCTGTTGTGAATTTCTTTCTCATGCATAAATTCTTCAATTCCTGAATGGTTTGGGATATGAACATTTCCGTTGCTCGCTTATAAATGTTCGACAACTTCCGGAGTCAGAGTTGGCTATGCATTACAGTACGTGCGTCACATCATTCACATAAGTGTTAAACGTCACAACTTATGCTTGTCACAAACCTAAAACTTCCAACCATTTCCGACAGCTACCTTTCACATCTTATTGCTATTTTACACATTGTTTACTTTGCTTTTTTTATTCAGCTTTCACCATTTTTTTGTTTGTTTTTATTTTAGATAGCTTTATTTTACTGTGATAGAAAGTCGTCAAAACCAGGGCTCATTCAAATAATGCAACAACAAAAAATAAACAAAAAAAAAAACAAAAAAAAACAACAACAACAACAACAAAAAAAAAAAACAAAAACGAAAAACAAACTACCTCCTATTTGCTCGTCAGACAGCTTCTCTATCAGCATATATTTTAAAGTTGCCTAAAACATAAAAACAACAATATTAATTAAAACTTTAAATATTAACAGATAAAATTATAGGTCGGAGCGGTAATAATTAATTTTGTATTTAATTAACAATTCGAATATATCTGCATAAAAATTCCACCACTTGCCATACAACACAATACGAATATTAGTTGTTCCTGCGCAGATGCTGAGGGTTAATATTTGAAATGGCCATAAGAGCATTGAACTAAACCTTGCCATTACATAATTTCTTGCCCTACTGGCAAGCTTGATTCTTTTATTTTTATTTTATCTTATTGGGAGGGGGGGGGGGGGGGTCGGACACGGAGGGGTCACTTGTGGGTTTACCTTTTTTCATAATTTTCTGTTTAACACATTCCTTTTTTAAGTTCATAATTAGTCGGTAATTAAAAATAAAATAGAACATCTAATAACCATGGATGCAATTATAAAAGAACCTCCAACCCTCTAATTAAATTGCCAGATTAAAAATAATGCACTCACCATCTTTTCTCTAACACTTCTTTCTATCCGACGTCTAGAACATAAAATATTTTATATATTTCCACGTATATTTTTTTGGTATTCAAATTTGTTCACTGGGGACTAGAATCTGATTGTATGTAAGCCCTACTATATGCTTGAAAGGGCATTCGCAGATAGTGGGTGCCCCCCTCTCCTCCCCCCCCCCCCCCGCCCCCTCGCTCTCGTGAGAACAGATGCTACTCAGTGTAAACAGACGGAAAAAGCCAAAAATGTGTAGTGAAAGGGATCGGTCTGAGCGTGCTATTGTTGGAGCAATGTTGTAATTAATTAATCAGGCAATTGATATAAATGCCAATGAAGATCCACTCCTGATTACCTACTTGTTATATTATTATCATTATTATTATTGCTGTTTGTCTATGACCCCCCCCCCCCAAACAGGGCATGTATTGCAGTTTCGGATTCAGTTGCGGGAGGGTGGGGGGGGAGGGGTTAGGAGGGGGTGAGACAGCAGAACATCGAAGAGGGCGGTGGAGAGTACGGAGGAGTTATTTGTCCCTGGCGTGAAAGGTTTGTATTTCTTAAGTATCTGTTCACCATTCTCCTCCCTAGCAAGCCAGGGATACGCCACTGCATTTGTCAACTAACCGCTTGTATTTTCGGGGGTGGGTAAGAGGCGATCGAAGGGGTGGTAGAATTTGCGGGGGGGGGGGGGATATTTCCCTTTGGCGTGAAAGCTTTTCAACATTTTCCATCCAATCAAGCCAGGGATACGTCACTGTATTTGCTAACTCACCGCTTGTATGTTCGTGGTGGGTAAGAGGCGATCGAAGGGGGTGATGGAGAGGGGGAAGGGGTGATTATTTCCCTCTGGCGCGAAAGCTGTGTATATCTTTTCATTCTACACCCAAGAAGCCAGGGATACGCCACTGCCAACTCACCACTTGTATTTTAGATCAGGAGAAGATATGACTGTATGCTGAATACGCACAGCACTCAAACACATGGTGCGGTCTCTCTCTCTCTCTCTCTCTCTCTCTCTCTCTCTCTCTCTCTCTCTCTCTCTCTCTCTCTCTCTCTCTCTCTCTCTCTCTCTCTCTCTCTCTCATAACAAAATAAGCGTGTAATGACGAACGGCATTTACTATTTTTACTTTTCTTGTTCTGTTACTGAAAAGATTTCAGATGTCTTTTCTTTAAAATACAAGAATAACCATGTAAATCATATACGGTAGAACGTCCAATAATAATAATACTAACAACAATAACAACAATAATGATAACAATCACAATAACAACAATAATAATAATAATAATAATAATAATAATAATAATAATAATAATAATAATAATAATAATAATAATAATAATAATAATAATAATAATAATAATAATAATAATAATAATAATAATAATAACTTTTCAAAACTGTTTCATTTTACTCAGACCGTACTCTGAGTATCTTGTTATGGAGAAAAGTGATGAATTCCTGGTGGTAAGAAAACACAACATGGCCAGCCTGGCACGATTTCTGGCGGCACGCTCGTCATTGAGATGATAACACCCAGAGATATTCTCCCATGATATCTCTGCGGTGTATTCTGAGGGATACAATTTCATGTGGTCCTTTTTAAGGACAGTGCCACCCCAGAAACGGCCCTGGAGCTACCACCTTGTTAGTATTTATATTAATTGATGATTAAAGATTTGAATAATAAAGATTTGTTATCCCTATTGTGGGATATGAACAAATGAATTATGCGGAAAAGAATAAAATATCACATTCAAAACTAAAACCTTAAAAACTATAATTTAAAAATAACTGAATAAATAGTGAAACTCATAGTGAGTGTTTAGTAACCCTAAAAATGAAGACAAAACGAATATAACGAATTATTGTTATTTATTACATAATTTGAAGAAAACATTGAATTAAAGGTTTAGGTAATGTAAAGGCAATTTCTTTTTTAAGTTCAGGGTAATACTGGACCAGAATTTGGTCCAAAGTACTTCATGAGATCAGAAATCTTTGCTGGTCTGTACCGGTTCTTTATGAGATGAGCTATTTTTGATGATCTGTAATAGTTCTTTGTAGATCAGGTTTTTTTTTGCTGATCTGTACTAGTTCTTAATGAGATCAGACATCTTTGCTGGTCTATACTAGTTCTTTATGAGATGAGCCATCTTTATTGATCTGTACTAGTACTTTATGGAATCTGCCAATTTTTGCTGGTCTGTACTAGAGCTTCATGAGATCAGTCATTTTTTACTGTCTCTTCTAGTATTTTATACGATCAGCCATTTTTGGCAGATGGGATCAGCCATTTTTTGCTGGTCTGTCCTAGCACTTCATGGCATCAGCAAGTACTTACCGGAGCGCCCCTGTCATATTGCACCCAAGCCAAAATTTGAACCCTGCATAGCTCCACGTCAGCTCCTCCACACTCTTGCTCCGTATATCTATCTGTCATACAGTCGATCTTACAGTAAGGAGCCGCTTCTTGGAGCCTCTGTTGGAATCAACAGACTTGATTCACTTTGCATAAGGTAGGGTAGCAACTAAGCACGACAGCACATTGTTTACTTTGTCCACCAACAAGTTGAACCCCTCACGGATACAGTTCTTTTCTTTTCTGTTTTGTCCCTTGTTTCGAAAATTCATTACAAAGAAATACACTGGAACCCCGGGAAAAGACCACCCCGCAATTAAGACCACTTTTCGCCAGAACCGAATGCTTTCCTTTGGTTTCTATAGTAAAGAAACCCCGCAATCAAGCCCACCCTAAGACCATCTCTGTCGCAGACCTCGACTTTGATTTTTTTTGTTTGTTTGTTTGTTTGTTGTTTCATTATTTTTACATGCGAAACATATAAATTCCTACATGGTTTGAATACCTTTGATAAGACATGAGGTTACGAAAAAACATATTTAACACAAATCTAGAACTGCAGGGGAAACTGTCCTGACTTGGAAATAATTACAACAATTTCTTGACCTAAAAATGCACGCAATTCTGATGAAAGAAAGGGATTCTGTCAATGATTCCCATCATGATTAGCAGTATAACTTATGCACAGTCCCTGGCTACCTGAAAATCTTTTACACCGTCCCACATTTCATCCCTTGAGAGTTATCAAACAAAACAGCTGCGTTTTTCATTACATTCCGAGGATGGGGGGGGGGGGGGGGTGAGGAGGAGCAGGGGTTGCCATGATTACCATGTGTGTCCATCACTTTTTAAAGCAACACTTAAACGTGGAGTGCTAAGTCCCGGGGGTGGGAGGGTGGGGCGAGGGGTTCAATTCCCGTACCAATTAGATACCATGCGTGTCCATGACTCGTTGAACGTACCCCTAAACGTGGATAGCTCATTTTGAAATAACACCCCTTTTTTAATCAAAGGCGAGTGCAGTTATGAAAGAACCCCTTCTTTTTGTTGGAAACGCGGAATATTGAATAAAAATTACTCCTCCTTTTTTCTTAACGAAATTGGCACTCCGTGCGGAAACGCCTGTGAAATCAAAAATACTCCAGCCCTTTCTCCGCGTTTTTTGGACGCATGGTAACACATGTGATACCAAGTGCCCCCTGCCCCCCCCCCCCCCCGGTCGCTAAGTTCCCTCCTTTCTCTGCTAGTTTTTTTTGGACACGCCCCTCCCCCCACCGCCGAATGCAGATAAAGTCCCTAATCTCCCACCGGCCCCTAGGCCCAACAAACCGTTTTCGTGTTGCATTGCAAATATATCAAAGGCTTACAATCTTAAACAAATTCCATCAAGAAGACCATAAATTGGAAAATTGAGAAAATGAAGGTTCAACAGGTGGGCGATGGCTCACAGGAACACTTAAAGGTCTAACATAACGAGTCAAATATTGAGGGAGCTGGGGGAGTGAATTCAACGAGTGTTCAGACTAATGCGCCATTGTACAGAATATTTTTTGTTTTATATGTACGTGAAAAAAAGAAATGACTTATCATTCACGCATTTCCATTACGGTGTTGAATGTCTCACTTCGGGAGGGCCTGGGGGCAGTTCACGGTATAATACGGCCTACATCCGGACAGAAATGACTCAACGCTTCAAAAAAGTGCTGTATTTAAAAGCATTTTGGCATCTCTTTGGCCAGAAATATGACCCACCATGCTCGTTAGTTCGTTTTTCCCATGAAACTCTACTTATTTGTGGCATTTTTTTTCTTCACAAACTTCCCATTCTTTCTCCAATGCGGCACCAGGAATTGTTTTCATTTGAAGTAGTGCGGCAAAAGCTTTTGTGTTCTTTTTGCTTTACAAGTTAACATTATCTTACTAGGTTTCTATTTTTAGTTATTTCTTGGAAGTAATGAGACAAAAAGTGGTGTTCACTCGACTGAAATCACGTTTTGAAACAGTCGTATGTATTTAGTGAACGATATAACTATATAGAAATGTTTTGTGAAAGTCGTACGTACTTCTTTCAAATCAGCCGATAATAGTACAAAAATCCCACCCACCCAAATAGCCAAGTGGGATATCATAGGCCGATAGAATCTAATATGATCATGTGAGTTCACCTGTCATTTGATCGCTGTTCGGTTGCTAGTAATTAACTTACTGCAGTTCCAAAGAATAACATCACCCACCCCCCTTGTATTATGTTAACCTTTCACAAGAGTTAAATTCTACTAAAGTTCCATGGCGACCAGCCGTGCGCATGAAGTGCCTTTGTTTATTCTTTTATACGCAGGAGTAACTCAGATTGCCAAAAGAAAACACCGGTGTCACTTCTAATAAACAGGATCGCGATCCATGATCCAGTAAGTGAATAATTTCATGGTGTGAGCGTACAGTTTTAAATCACAACCAGGCAGTACGTTTCGAATAAATTGAAAAAAGAAATCCGTACTGACCACGTCTAATTAGTTTTGGGGAAATTGTGTAAATTAAGGTTCGACTGCTTGATGCTCAACTTTATTTTAACGTTGAAATAAGAAACAAGTCTGATTTTTTCCCTAGCCCAGCTCAGGTATCAGCAAATACAGCGTAGTTTTCATAAAGTAAGACTTTTATATTAATTTTTACACAAAATTATACTAGGCGTTCGCTGCCACGCTGGATAAATGTTTTTGTGGCAAGGGGTGGTCCGTGAGACATACTTGCTTAGGAGGGGGTCGGCTATAATCGGTACAGGGGAGGAGGGGAGGGGTGTCAAAAATGGCCAAAATTGCTTACATACTTTATGGACGACCCCTGTGAGTATTGGAGTCATGTGCAGACCCATTGCCTGGAGCCACAAAGTTGTGGCAAGCGCTGGAAAGCGAACAAAAAAGAGTGATTCGAAAAGTCTGGGAGTTTTCACGCCTGATCGCGCATACTTACACTAATCGCCATCAAAACTCACTGCCTGTCAGCAGAACCAGGAATAAAACAAAATAACAAATGGTCTCCATCATTTTCTTGTACAAGAAAAACCATGCTTCTTACTGAATACATATTAAAAATGTGCTGAAATCATACAGCCGGGAAGAACATGGGTTTCCTGTTGCCACTTACTCAAATCACTGATCCCGAGCGGGCGATAATGCGACTCAGCTATTAGCACCATTGGCTTATTAGACGTGGATCATGTGGAATGTACTCAACACCACTGATAAGCTTTCGCCAGGTTAATGCTCGATTTATGTGATTTTCCTGAACTGTGAAGCGTGAACTGCGCGGGTAATGTTTGTACAGAGGCTGTGTGTGGATGGTCAAATAAACGAAAGGACCAAATAAGAAAACATATGATACGAGGCTTAACACACAGCGTTTTTTCTTTTTCTTTTTTTCTCATAAATCTTTCATTTTCTAGGCAACGAACTTCTAAAATTTCTTTCTGTAACGAAGGGATGGAGTGTAAAAAGTAGACACTTGCTCGTTCAAGCGGTCCTTGTAAAAGTAGATAACTAAAAGTTAAAATAGTTTCACATTCGAGTCCCCAGGTGCGCCGCCACTCACGTACCAACTGGTTACCATGCGTGGCCATGGTAACCACGGAGTACTAAGCTATAAGTTATACCCCGTTTTTTAACCAAACCCGGAATGCGATTCCGAAAGTTACCAATGTACCTACTCTGTAACGTCAGTATGTCCAATTAAGGGTCGAAAATTAGATCAGTTTGATATATCCCTACTGTTTTTGAGATAATGGTTGATTTTCAGTTTTGGTCCTTGATTTTGACCGAAGGTCACCAAGATGTATCTTATATAACTTCTTCTGGGCCTCAAGAGTCGAAAATGAGCTCAAAATCGCTTAAAGGTCAAGGGCAACAATTTTTGTGATTCTTATTACCTTCTATACGTATGCCAAATTCCATCTTCGTTACGTTGAATGGCCCAGAAGGAGTTGTCTGGAATCCATCCACAAAACAGGCAGAAACATCCGGAAAAACTACAAATTTAATCCCACTTGGAAACGAAGTGGGAATAAAGCAACAGAGAACTGGATCAACAAGGACCTGAAGACAGTGGTAAATTGAACCTTGATCCGTGCAATTCATCCCCCTACAAACACACACACACACACACACACACACACACACACACACACACACACACACACACACACACACACAGAGACTTCCACCCGCCTTCGACAAACACTAGCAGTTGTTTTTTTTTTCAACAGATATCCGACGTGAACACAATGTCAAACTAGAAGCTAATCGCGCGAGCGAAATTGTCCGACATGGTATATTGGGCTACATTGGCCAACTTCCAGTTTCGACGTCGATCGTCATCCGACTGAGTCGCGCACACCGACATACCTTTTTATGATAGTGTATTATGTGCTTTGGCACGAAAATTCGCTCAGAATCGCTCTATCTCTAAGCATTTTCGAGATATTGGCCAACTTCGGGTTTGGACGTCGATCGTCACCCGACCGGGTAGCGCTCGCTGAGATACCTTTTTACAGAAGCGTTTTAAAGCCAAGGGTGGGAAAATTCGTTCAGACTAACCATTTTCGAAATAAAAGTAGATGAGTAAAAGTTAAAATAATTTCACATTCGAGTCCCCAGGGACGCCGCCACTCACGTACCAACTGGTTACCATGCGTACCCATGATAACCGCGGAGTGCTAAGCTATAAATAATACCCCGATTTTTAACCAAACGCGGAATGCGATTCTGAAAGAGACCCCTTTTTATGGGTAACGCGGAGTAATGAATGAAAAGTAACCCCCTTTTTAACGAAATTGGCACTCTGGCGGATCGCCTTTGACCAAAAAATTGCCTCCTTTCTCCGCGTTTTTTTTTTATTTTTGGACACGCGTGGTAACACCAAGTGGCCTCCCTGACTACAACCCAAACTACAACCCATTCTAGTTCGTCCTGCAACAGGGTGTTTATAAGTTGAGTTTTCAGTTCATTTAAAATGCATAATCCAATTGATACAATGATTTCTGTAACAAACGGACTAACTTTTGAGTAATGATGGAAACAAACTGATACTAGACTGAATTCCGTTGGATAGCTAAATGACCCACTTAAACCCAAAAAGTAGAACATCTGTTATATTATGAGGTCAAGTCATCAATGTACCTACTCTGTAACGTCAGTATGTCCAAGGGCCGAAAATTAGGTCAATTTGATATATCTCTACCGTTTTTGAGATTTCGTCCTTGATTTTGGCCGAAGAGATCATGGTCACCAAGATGTATCTTATCTAACTTCTTCTGGGCCTCTAGAGTCGAAAATGAGCTCAAAATCGCTTAAAGGTCAAGCTCAACAATTTTTGGGAGTCTTATCACCTCCTATACGTATACCAAATTCCATCTTCGTTACGTTGAATAGCCCAGGAGGAGTTGTCTGGAATCTATATATAAAACAGGAAGAAACTTCCGGAAAAACTACAAATTTAATCCCATTTGGAAACGAAGTGGGAATAAAGCAACAGAGAATGTGGATCAACAAGGACCTGAAGACAGCGGTAAATTGAACCTTGATCCGTGCAATTCACCCCCTCCCCCTACACACACACATCCTCGCACCCCCTTAATTCGACCAACGCTAGCAGTTGTTTTTTTTCACGGATATCTGACGTGAACACAATTTCAAACCGGAAGCTAACTGCGCGAGCGAAATTGTCTCACATGGTATATTGAGGTACATTGGCCAACTTCCGGTTTCGACTTCGATTGTCATCCAACCGGGTCGCGCTAGCCGCGATACCTTTCTATAATAGTGTATTATGTCCTTGGAACGAAAATTCTCTCAGAATGGCTCAATGTCTAACGGTTTACGAGATATTGACCAACTTCGGGTTTCGACGTCGACCGCCACCCCATCGGGTTGCGCTCGCCGAGATACCCTTTTATAGAAGTGTTTTAAACCCGAGGGGCCGAAAATTTGCTCAGAATCGCTCGATCTCTAACCGTTTTCGAGATATTGGCAAACTTTGGTTTCGACGTCGATCGTCACCCGACCAGGTCGTGCTCACCGAGATATTTCTTTATCTAGTGTGTTATGCCCTTTGGGTCGAAATTCTCCTAGAATCGCTCTGTTTCTAACCATTTTCGAGATATTTTCTAATTTCCGGTTTCGACGTCGATCGTCACCCAACCGGGTCGCTCTCCTCGAGATACCTTTCTGTAAAAGTGCATTATGCGTTTTGGGTCGAAAATTCGCTCAGAATCGCTCTATCTCTAATCTTTTTCGAGATATTGGTCAACTTCCGATTTCAACGTCGACTTCCAGTTTCGACGTCCATCGTCACCCGAACGCTTGCCGAGATACCCTTTTATAGAAGTGTTTTAAAGCCGAGGGGTCAAAAATTCGCTCAGAATCGCTCTATCTCTAATCGTTTTCAAGATATTGGTCAACTTCCGGTTTCAACGTCGATCGTCACCGACCGGGTCTCGCTCGCCGAGGTTATATTTTTCTAGTAGACTTTTCGCCCTGAGTGGTCAGATACGCTCTCTCTAACCGTTTTCGAGATGTTGCTGTTTTAACATTGACCTTGAATTTGACCTTTTAAACAATGCTTAAGGTCACTGAAATTCAGCACAGATCCAGTTCATATTATTCTGCGTATGTGTGTCAAGTTTCAACTTTCTGCGCCAAGCCGTTTCGAAGGAGAATTGCGAACAAGAATTTGGCCGAAATTGACATTTGATCTTGAATTTGACCTTACAGATAATGCTTAAGGTCACTGAAAATCGACACAGATCTAGTTCACGTTGGTCTTCGTCTCGTGTGCCAAGTTTCAACTTTCTACGCTTAGCGGTTTCGGACGAGAAGACCTTTTCGAAAAATTCAAAATGAGCCATTTATTGGCGGACCAGCTGCAGCGGGCTTTCTTTGATACTATGCCACAAGAACCATTCACATAGTAAAGGCTTAATATCATGAGAGTTGAAAGCAGGGAGTTAGTTGCCCCGTGTCAGTCTGACGGCGGGACTAAGGTCGAGCCAAAAAGTGTTAGTTTTTCCCGGTGTAACAGTATATCTTGCCCCCTGTAAATTAGTAAGGTTAATCTGATTGTTTAATCTCCATTGTATTTACCAGTGGCAATGACATCGCTGCTGTATTGAAGTGAAACGAATCCACATTTCTTTTGTTTTTAATTTTTATTTATGTTTTGTAACAGGCAATTAAAACAGCTAGATAAGAAATCTCCGGTAATTTTAGGTTGCGGCATAAGAGTTAGTCCTGACTGTAAGTAAAAACTGGAAGGTTTTTCATCACCTGGTCACACTTTCTAAATGGAAGATAAAGTTGAACATACAACAAAGTGCTTCTCGGATAATGTGGATGTTATTTATGATAATCTTAGCGATCAGAAGTCTCCACCCGTCTGTCTAAAAATGCTAAAAAGGATATTGATAGAAAAGGAAAGAAATTTCTAATCAAAGGTGCTTTTTATAGATAGCCTAGTCTAGCTTTCCTCCCCGGGGGTAAGCTGTACATGGAGGGGGGTAAGATAGCCTGTTACACGGAGGGGGGCACCTGGTAGGAACTGTGTTACCATGCGTGTCCAATACAACGCGGAAAAGGGTGTAATTTTGAGGCCATACAGTAATTATGAGGCCAATTGTAATTTTTGTGCGTCAGAAACAGAGGAGGTCGACAAGGAAGGGAGACTGGTTTCAGTCTCGACAAAATAGTGCGAATGAACAAAACACGTTGTTAATATTGATGTACCAAACGAGGAAAAAGGACAGATACAGTTTTTCGATAGTCTGAATAGGAAGCAAAATAATTTTGGAGGAAATTTCAATATTCACTTGCAAAGAATAGATAGAAAACGATTAAAAATTACATTAGAAAATTTTAACCAAAATTATAAAATATTATAGAGAATTCCCATATGACTGATGTGTGGAAAGCAAAAAATAAAAATAAAAAGGCCTCACTTGGGAAAAAACGTCTAAAATAATAACAAGACTTGACTTTTTTCTAATTTCTTCAAATCATTCACAGTATTGTGGAGAATGTAAAATCACAGAAAGCATTTTAACCAATCAACAGCTAGTTGTACTAAAAATTCATGATACCCATGCCAAAATAAGAGATTTATGTTTTTGGAAATTTAATTCTAGTTTAATAGAAGATAAAACTTACTATAAAAAGAGAAATCTGTTTATTAATCAAAAGTGGGTGGACTATAACGATATACATCACCCCGAGCGAAATAGGATCTGTTATAATTCGAAATCAATTTTCACAAGAAAATATTCTAAGAAAAGAGCGAAGAGAACTTGAACAGAAAGTACTCCAGCAAGCGGATGCCCTTTTCCAGAAGAAATGCAAACATTACTTATAGGAAGACGAACAGAATCTATACAAAAATTTAAGAAAAATTCTCGAAGACCTGAATAACCAGTAAAGAAAGAGGAACGTGTATCAGAACCACAGCTAAATGTATTGAGATAAATCGAAAAACAATAAATACTTCTATAACCAAGAAAAGGCAAGTTACAGAAATAAAACTATAAATAACTGAAGAAAGTAAATCAAATCCTTGAAAATCAAAAAGATACACCACTCTGTCTCAAGAACTATTTTGAGAATATCTACAAGTGAAGCAATATACAATTTAGCTCTAAAGGTATGTAGTTGCAGAGGGGTTGCCAAAAATAAATTAAACAAAAACGGATACATTAATGCAGAAAAAGGTACGGATCCACTTTAAATTAAAAACTAGAGACTAACCAGCCTTCTGAATATTGATTACAAAATCTGAACAAAATCGCTATCGGTTAGAATGGAAGACATCACTCTGAATTGATTCATCTAGAACCTGTTTATTGGTGTTGATTTAAAAAATGCCTTTGGTCCAGTTTTCATGAATTGGGTTAGTCTGTGATATAAGCATATCTATAGCACAGTGCTAAATAACGATTTTAGTTGTAGCTTGTTTAATACACCCAGTGGAGTGAAACAAGGTGGTCCAATATCGTCCACCTTGTTTCTTCTATGTTAGTAATACTTTTAAAACGATGTGATGATGATATTATTGATATAAATGCGCATAATGCAGAAACTATTATGCAGTGTTAATTGATGAAAAAACAGAAATCACGACTGGATATTGATATTGGCAATTTAAAAATGTAGTTAATTAAGACGCCATGCTGAACAATTTCTCCCAGGCCCGAGCGATTTGCAAAATCTAGCCTGCAAAATGGAGATTAAATAACGATGAGAAATGTGAATATCGTGGGGACTTGAAAACGTTCTATATTTCTTTTGCTTTTGCTTTCGTTAAAGAACTTCTTTCAAAATCCGAAAACATTATTAAACTGAATTGGTTTAGTGAAACTACATACATGGTTTTTGGTAGAAATGATCCTTGTTAGGGCCGAATTAAAACACTTCGGTAAAACTGAGTATGCGCTGTTTTGACGTTCCAAAGGGTCGAGAAAGCGTAACAGTCGTGTTCAGAAGCGTACAAAAGCGATTTTCTGAAATACAGAGGACAATACACAGGGTCTAGGCGGTCTCCCCCCCGGCGGTCTCCCCCCCCCCCCGGCGGACTCCCCCCTACCAACTCCCCCCTGGCGATCTCCCCCCGTAGGCTGACTCCCCCCCCGTCCTTCTCCCCCCCCCCCCCATGGCAGATTTTTTTCAGTTAGTAAAACTTAAATCAGCAAAACTTGTACATTTCATTTCTTTTTTTACAGATCACCAGCTTTACTGTGTCACCACCTTACTGCTTTCCTCGTATATTCGTAATGAATTCCATCTTGATGTGATAATTTGGCTACTTTTTGGTGAGCCTTTATACAACCATTTACGTTCTCCCGACACAAATCTGATATCCATAAATAAATTAAAGAAACATCAGTAACCCTTTAGTCTTCATACATCAATAAGGAAAGCAAGTTTTAGGGGATAGAAGGAAAAAAGAAGTGAAATGTACAAGTTTTGCTGATGTAAGTTTTAAAAAAAATCTGCCGGGGGGGGGGAGAAGGACAGGAGGGAGACCGCCTAGGGGGGAGACCGCCAGGGGGGAAATCGCAGGGGGGGAATCGCCGGGGGGGGGGGAAAGCGCCAGGGGGGAGACCGCCTGTTCCCAATACACATTAATCAACACATCATAATTGACACGAACTATTTAACTAGAATGAAAACAATTAAGTACACAACGACCAAAAACTTACAGAACGATCGCCATTTTAAGGCAAACTACCGAACGGATTACACATAAACTCAAAGTAAAATTTCGACATTTTTGTGACTTGTTAATTTTTTCACTCTGCTAAATCGCCTACAATGAACAATCCCTAAAGAGGTATTGAAGCACAGTCAATGTCTTACCAATTGTTGCGCGATTTGAGTTTTTATCCGTCCTAAGAAATGTAGTATTTTGTAAAGCCCGCACACAAACAGCGTTGACTTAAATATTTTAAAGATGTCTCTCTTTGACATTAGACTTAGCCTGCAACTAAACAGCGTTGACTAATTTCATCCAGTTTTTAAAAACTCAGGATCCTCAGAGGCCGACCCATTCAAAGACCGTGTCCGTGCGTAAAAGCAAACTCCTCATTAAGGCCACACCAACCTCCATCCTGGTCAGAGTACAGCCAGAATTTTGTGTTTCTAACGAAACTTCAAACGATGAATACAGCTCACCAATTACCTGTTTGACCACGTGAATTTAATTATATGAAACCTTAAGTTGACTTTTTTTCACTAGTACCAAATTTATTCGAGTTAATATTCATACAGCAAAGAGATACACAAATAAACACGAAAATTGTTAATTTTCTCACTAATCTACACAAAAAGAAACAACCCTTTAAATTTAAGATGAAATGGCCCGAGATCCCGACATTCCGCTTCAACGCGCTTCAGCGCCTACAGTAAAATGGCAATGGGCAATGTAAGGTGGATGCACAGTGGAGCAATAAATTTTGGCAGGCTGGGAATGGCCCGCAAATTCAAAAGGCAGCTAACCAGTGTAGCGTGGTTCTAAGAATAAACATGGATAATACGAGTTCCACGAAATGAAGCTAGGAGATGTATTTCCAAAGATGCCCGATACACACACAAAGCGCCATTGACCAAGGCGTTTTATCTGCACTTTTTTTAAATACATTTTTCAACAACAACAGCAACAACAAATAATAGTAGAAATAAATAAGATTCATTCCGAATCTTATAATCCTCAAGTAAGTAATTTGAAGATTATCAGAAAAAGAACAAAATTTAATTGAGGCTCGATTCGCTAAAGAAACAAGAATATTCACTATATCTAGTTAGCGAAAAATATCAGATAAAGTGGGAACATTGACATCAGTTATGCATGAACTCTACAGAATGCGAAATCAGATAACGGTGATTTTAATCAATGACTGTACATGTTTGAGTGTTCCATGTTTTTACAGTTTAACATATAATTAGTACATTGTCAATACGTATGCACAAAAATAAACTTGTAACAATAAAACAAGATAATGAAAAACAATCAGGTACAAGTGCACGAAATGGATTGATTTTCATATTACATAGAATTACATTACTTAGAATTTGTAGCACAAATGCATTTATGGATTAATTTTTAAAACTGGAATTGAATCATTGAATCGCCGTTTTATAAAATAAATGGAACAAGAAACAAAAAATATACCGAAAAGAACTGGTTTCTTCTCATCAATATACTTCACAAAAATTGTATACCAGAATGTACACTGCTTTCATATATTTATGATCTTGATTTTGTTGGTCGATTCATAAAAGCAGCTTACTATTGGTATTAGGAAATTCGGAACTTTGGCGTTTATTGGTATTAGGACTAGGTACTAGGACCACTAGTGGAACTGAAATGAGATTTTTAAGTTGGTTATATCTGTGGAGTTTTCTCCCGTATTTTTGTTCAAATGCTGGCAGGCACAAGTGCCAAACAAAAATCAAGATCAAACAATACTAGGTTCCCCATCACAGCATAATTTAAAAAATGATAATTTTAGCATTTTTGAGAAAAAATATCACTTCTTCGCACAGTTTCACAAATAAGGTCTTTCTTTGTGCAAGACAACAACTGAGAACTGAATCCCGCATATAAAAAACGTATGCGACAACGGGAAATAAGAATGTATGAACTTTAAAGGGATGTGTTTAAAAGGATGGCTGAGAGACTCAATGAAGAGTAATTTTGAATTCTGTTATAGTTGATCTAAGCCATCGGAATGAAGGTCAGTCCCTGCTTAGCACCCCTGACTGGAATCAAACCAGTAATATACTGTGTCGGATCTTGGAATAAACAAACGATTTGCCCACTACTTCTTGCTGCAGTTATACACAGTGCTTTTCAGGCATGTTAGAACTTATGTTTCAAACCGTTCAAATATTGGATGATTGCTGAATGCAACTGAAGCCATGGGACAACAAACATTTGGACATCTGATCTTAATAAATATCATAGAAGACACATATTGGAAAATCCAAGCAAAAAATCTTTAAAAGCCCAAGGATAAAACACACAAATAAACAGCCGAACAAATAAGTAAACAGACAAAATGCAACTCGTTGAAGTTGTGATTATATATATGAGCGTGTTTTGCCAGCTTGACGGTACTCAGAGGACCTATGGTAAAGCGTGGTGGATTGCATGTTCTATTTCTGTTTCTATAAGCGAATAACAATTAAATATCGTTTGCAGGATGTTATTAGTTTGGCAACTCCAATCATTTGAGATATAAGAATAGGCAAAATCATTTCAGTAAGTGCTACCTTACTGCTTAATCACAAATTCACTCAAGTGCCACCAACTCTTTTATGAGCTAAATGATATTGGTTGAATCTCCATCGCATGTCATTCAATTGATTAGCTAGAAAGATGATTTGATAGATCATGATCGATCTTCATCACAACGCTTTACAGTTTGCACGGAGCTGGCATCTGGAGAATTACGGTTGAATCTGCAATATATTTTGTAAACTTGAAACTCTTGGTGTCTATACAATGGAACCTTTGACGTAGGACTAACGGGAGCAACCAAAAGCTGTTTTGCTTTAGCGGTGGCCTCATTTCAGAGGTTCTTGCATTTATGACTCAACAACAATGGAGTCTTACATCGGAGGTGATCTTAATCTACAAGTGATCTTTTAGAGAGGCCCTGATCTAGAAATTTGACTCTTTCCGAATCAAACGTTCCAGGTCTTTCAAACTGTAAGTGTTATTTTGTCTCAAATTTCCCACTACGACCAGTCCAGTTAAACGAATCGTCACGTTTCTGTTTGATGTGATTTAATAGACCCTTGCAAGCTATTGCCTGCAAAATCATGTTGTTCAAATAAATTGAATACAATCCAGAGACGCGGTTCCATGTAATATTCAAATTCTGACGCATGCTTCTTAGTGTATGTCTGGGAAACAGTTTGTTGGATTAGGCTGAAACGTGGCAAGAAGAACCCACACATAGTGCAAATGTTTTCTGCGAGTTTTTCTTCATTTCCGTTGAAAATGTATTTTGGCGATTTTTTTATTTTTGATTTTTAAGTTTCTTGGCCATTTTTGCGATATCTCCGAAACAGTTTGTTCGCCTAGGCTGAAACGTGGCAAGAAGAACCCACATATACTGCAAATGTTTACTGCGAAATTTGCTGCTTCATCCGTATTAGGCTGGAAAAAACGTATAAAAGAATTATGGAAAAACACAAAAAAATAACTATAAAAGAGGCAAAGCAATGTGTACTTTAGTGTGTTAAAGCTCAAATGATGACTTTTTGGATATCAATGTGCAGTAAATTGAACGAAAATTAGAATTTTTAAAGTTTTTACCATTTCTTCATGGTTTATTCCAACGAATTTGCAGTGCAAGCGACACTGTGTCGAAAGGCCCCAAAGTACGAAATCGGCTTACAGGACAGAAAGTACTAAGGCGCCTCAATGTTACTTTATACCAAGTTATTTACAACATTTATAGTTTTAGAGGAATTGCTGACCATTAAACAATGAAAGTGAAGTATAAGCAATAATTACATTTGCCTACTAGAGTTTAGTTACGTTAACGTTAGTAGGGCTAAAGAGCTTCGGTTGAAAACGGACTCCAATTGGATTCAGAGACTTAATGGCGTAAGTTATATAAAATGAAAGGTCGCTTGTCATGGCAATGTAACTTGTGTTGCGATTAAATGTCTAAAAGTCTCTTCGGTCATTTTTTTTCAAGGCTTCCTTTGGTACCAGTCTATAATTATAATATTATAAGTGTAGCTTGGTGAAGTCAGGGCACAAGGAATGTACAATGTCCATAAGATGTATGTTTTACATGTAGGAGACAGTGTTTTGCGATCAGCAACAAATACTTTCAACCTGCCACGAAGGTAAACAAAAAGTGTATACTAAAGCGTAATCCAAGTCATTGTTGCCGTTCTTGTATTTTGTTTACAGCAGTTTACAATCTACGCAGCAATTTACTCCCCAATGACTAATCTATTCAATTCTACAGCGTTAGATTAATATTGAGAAGTCCTTTAATTCTCTGTTTGAAGAAGAGAAGGATACTTAGTAATGTTAGAGTATTATTTTTAAGTGAATTACAATAAGTGATAACAGTTGATACAAGCAAAGACATTATTATTGTTTGCATAGTAAATGTTTCACAGTCTTTCGCGGCCATATATTTGAAATGAGTCTTTCGGTTATCTCCTTTAGAGTTCTGTTTTATCTAGTGGACCACAGATATACAGTGAGTCGGAAATATTAATTTAAACAAGAATACACAGCTAATATTTTGCAAGAAAACATGTATTATCAAACAGCTGAAACAGCATTCTTTCACATGGGTGCGAGAAATCCTGTTATATTATTGTTCTACACATTGTGTTGCTGTAATCAAAAATGTGACACAGTATCACCTTAGTTAATTCCTTTTATAAGCATCATCTCTTCTTCTGACAGGGACAACAGATGGTGCCTTCATTATCCTTAGTTGTAGTTTGGATGAGAAGTTCTAGGCGGCCACAACTGATTTCCACCTTATCAGGAGACTAATTCACTGGATGCTTTCTGCCGTGATTAACTAGATAAACTAATTTGCATGATTTTAAACTGCAGCTAATGTTTTGTTTGTTGTATTTTCTAGCACATTTGTTCATATTGCCAAATGTACATAAGTTAAAACTCCCAGCAGTATAGAAGTAACAACATATCGTATACTTCTACCTGAAAAGTGGTTTGAACTACCGTTAATCTATCTTAGTAAGCATTTGATTGATGCTTATTATCAATATCTTTATGGGGTTAGAAAAGTTGAAAACGATTATAGAAAGTAGAAAGACATCAAGTTGTAAACGTACGTTATTGCTAGAAAAACTCTGCCTCTGTATTGACATAGTCAAACAAATTTACGAGTTGCTGTATAATGTACACTATGTAGCAATGCGTGTAAGAATATCTATCGAAGCAACGAGATGATGTAACTGTTAATCCCTACATTACAGCAGCGAAAGCTAGTAATTTAAACAAAATATGTTAGATTTGATATGATTATGAAAACTCATTTAGACTAAATATTTTTTGAACTTGAGAATTTAACCCTCCAAAGTTTATTGATAAGCCACATTTCCCATTTACGGCATCCATACAGTACTTACGCTTGAAGAAGAGGGTGATGTGCGGCTGTGCGAACGATAATATTATAATACATGGATGACATCACAAATTTTGTGGATGGTCCCTTTTTGACTTTTATCTGTTTTTGTTTAAAGTTTGCTGGTCTTAGATGGTTAAAAGTAGGAGAACACAATTTGCAAAACATACTTTAGTACTTCTATTTTATTCCCCTGTAATTCATTTTAAAATTAAGTTACATCTTAATGTAAAACTGAATTGAAATTTTGCCATTTAAGTACACTCATTCGCTCTCCGCACAAAATGAAGGCACTGTATTTTGCCTGACGGATGAATTGATACTCCACCTATATCCTACTTATATCGCGGTTGTTTTTCTTATTGGGAAACCGTTTAACTTTCAAAATAGATAAGGATCTTTTTATGGAATGCTTGAGCAGTAAGCAGGATTTAGAAATTAATGCATATGCATTATGTAATTTTTGACAACTTTAAAAGATTATTTTAATGATTATTTATTATTACAGATACTAAAGTCACAAAAAGGATTAGTAAATTATGTCTTAAATTATTGCACAGTGCAGCTATATTGCGTTACTTTTACGCGAAACTACACTGAAGAAGAAAATGGAAGAATAGAAAAGAGATGTTTATTGATCAGGCACAAAACTGGTCACTTCTTTTGACATTTTCAACAGAGAAATTTTAGCATAATCTTTTTCAAACAGTCCAGACTCATGATAGTATTTCTGAAGCTCAACAACAATGCAACTGAAAAACACAACAGGGTCAAGTGCTTGCCGCTGAAAAATTATTGGTGCTTCACAATCGTACTGAGAAGCGAACACAAACATGCTGAAAAGCAAAATTTTCATAGAAGATGAATAGTTGTGAATACCATCCGAGTCATTTTGGGGCTGCAAAGAGCTAGTTCTGGTTGACGCAAACTGTCCCCGATGTATCTTATTGCGCGTTGGCACCCATATAGAGCTGTAACCTAGACTCGGCACAAGTTGACATGATACGACTTACGCATTTTCAAGGCTCTCTTCTGATTAACACTTTCAATTTCGATGTTTTCGTTCATCCAATACCATTCCGATGTGTGGTCGGTGTGCCCAAATTTCTATTTTCACGGAGGCGTCTAATAACTTTTTTTGGATTTATCATACTTGTCTTTCCGGGTGGTTCCGCTGCAGTTGTTGTCGCCCTGCGAAAGCATCATGGCGGTGCATTACCAGGATACGCCGATCATGACGAGGCGTAGTAACGACGTCTGTCTTGAGTGTGTCCCGTTACATGATAACGACTATGTGGATTACAAACAGCATTTTTACTGCAACATAATTGTCAGACCACCACTGGTAGGCTATAGTTTGGTTACGAAGTTTTATTGTGGATTTAATATACGATCGTTCTCACTGAACCTGTACTATGGCGGTATATTTGAACAAACAATCAAAACGTACATGTCGTATATTTTATTTATTCTCGCATTTATTTGAATTTTCTCAGTCGTGCAACACTCACATTTCATATGTTATTTGACTATTTTTTTCGCGCTCTTTAATTCCGCCATAGTTTTACGCGCACCATGTTTAACCTCTTATGTTTTAAAGAACGTTTTTCTGACCATGCGTTTTATCACGTAATTTAATAACTTCAATTCATTCTATTATCTTTGTAATAATAAAAAACCACAGGTAGAAGTTAATGGTGACTTGGGTAACATAAAAAAGTGGTTCGCGAAAAAATTACGAATGTTGGAGCGCGAACGCCATGAAATGTTTGTACAAATAAAACAATGTACTATTTAAAAAATGATCCAATTTTAGAATTGGAATTGGAAGGGTTCTTAA
>CATKHT010000205.1:0-13553 GCA_949752745.1 Protula sp. h YS-2021
GAGGGGGAGGGGAATGGAGTGGGAGGCAGGGAGGGGGAGGGAGGGGGAGGCAGGGAGGGGGAGGCGGAAGGGGGAGGGAGCGGATGCTTAGGCCTACCTGCCGATAAGCGCCATGAAGTATTGTATTGTATTGTTCTTTAGATCCCTTTCAACTGCTATGGTCATGTCGGGATACTCCTGCCACATTATACTGAAATGGGGCATTTCAGCCCTCCTTCTAACCCTTACATGTGGAGTGCCTCACAGGGTAGCAGGGAGGGGCCTCAATTTTAAAGTCTTAGGTATGACCCGACCGGGGTTTGAACCCACGATCTTCCAGTCTCTAGGCGGACACTCTAACCACTAGGGCACCGAGACTGGTTGCGCCATGACGTCCCGGTATTTACCATGGACACTGGTGTGTCGACTGACACAAGGGTATGCTTGTCTGGTGTAACGTAGTCGTTTACCGCCTTGCCCGAAGGTTGTGAACAATGGTGTATAAAGCGAATGTCGCCCTTCAATATTGCGCCCAAAGGGGACACGATGTATGGTTGCGAGTCCACAATGCGATAACGATAAAAACTCAGCTCCTCTATTACTGCTTGCTCTACCTTCTCACGATACAGGATTTCGGCTGATTTATTGTTCTTTTGACAGACATTTTGCAGTTTGGAGTGTCTACAATATCAAAAAAACGTTAGTTATTCCTTGAATTAGAAAATCATAGTCCTCGTCGTCTCAGCAGTTGTTTCCAGTTATCCAATTTTGCAGTTAGTGGGCTAAGTACACCTGTGTCTCATCCATGCTTTGGCTGGGTGGGCGTTGTAGCACATTCTACACACGTGAGCCAATCGGCACTTGACGCCATCACAAACTTTTGGCGCGTTAAAATAGCGACATATTTCCTTACGGGTTGTGGTTTCATGTGGCATGTGGTCACGTTTTATCTGGGCGCGCGCTTGTTTATCTATTGAATTGGCAGGGTTCTCTAGATAGTGCGTGAAACTGCAAAAGTTCATAAGCTCTGGGTTGAGTTCACCTCACTGTAGTTCGCCTTCAAACACCCTTGTGCGGTACTCGAAATCGAAGCGCATGACGCGCGAAATATCTTAAATGACAGCCATATCTGCAGTCTTCTGGCCATATCGTGCATAGGACCTGATAGTGGTGAAGTTGGACAATTCCCCCGCTCTATTAGTCTACCCTGAGCCTCTGGTCCCCTCCCAACGACAACTCGTGCTCCTGGGCATTCCAGAAACCGGACATCGTGCCACAGAAACCATGTACATATATAGGCTTGTCCTTACCTGCGCCATATCCGGAACCGTATCTGTAAACTCCCCAATAGCCTGGTGAGTAGCCGGTGTTGAGAAGATTTTCAGAGCGTGCTCAAGGGCCACGTTTGCCTGATATTTAACTTCAAAGCTTTCACATGCTTTGGGTTCAAGAGTTATATTATCTCTATACTTGTGAAGCCTTCTTCCTTTATTTTGTTCACCGTGGCATATTTGCTAAATATCCAGGTTGCTAAAATATATTTGCTTATATGCTTACAATAAAGGTCACAATAAAGGTTTTTTCAACTTAGCTACAGTTAATGAATGAGAAGCGAGTGCTTCTCCGAATCGCAAAAATAAATAAATAAATGAAATACAAGTTGTATGGAGGATTAAATAGGGAATATTCTCACCAAATTTTAAAACAATCGGACCGAAATGTAGTGAGAGTAGCATTTTGAAAAACTGTTTACGCACACACACTCAAGGAACAAAATTCTCAACAAGTGATGAGTATAGTCCGGCGACGATAGCCAGGTGGCTGACGACAAGGCCCTTAGAACATCATATCCAACCGCTTCCCCAACCCCTCCAAAAAAAAAGAGTTCGCCACGTTTACGGATTTATATAGACTGAAATGAAATGGAACTCAGGCGAATTTTGACTGTTAAAGCCATCGGTCTTTGTGACTGCAACCTTTGTGGCATCGGTCTTTGTGACTGCAGCCTTTGTGACATCGGTCTTCATGACTGCGACCTTTGTGACATCCTTCTTTGTGACTGCGGCCTTTCTGACATCTGTTTTTGTGACTGCGGTCCCATATACGAGGAAATGTTCACCGAGAAACCTCGTGCCAGTGATGATTTATTGATGACATTTTGTTTGTTAGCTAATTTTATATATACTTAGGGACTTAAAAAAGCAACAAAGATATGTATTTGTTTTTATTTGCTAAGTTATAATTGCAAATTGGCAGCCAATTTATTAAGCTAAGGTCACGCTTGAGTGCCTGGTTACACCTTTCTGTCCATCTGCATTAATGTGTGAATTCTTGAGTTAATTGTGGTCAGTGCAATTTGAGGCTCTGGGGCCTGAGCGACGGGGGCTATGGCTTTAAAAACAATATTGCTGTGCATTATCGAAAAAAAGAAATCTACGCAGTTGAAAAAGTCCTACTCAACGCGGAAGTTGCGATGCCGCGACTTTCCGAAAACGAAAAGTTACAGGTTATGGGGATGTAGATTAGGCATATTTGCTAAATATATAGGTTGCTAAATCATATCTGCTTATCTAAGGTGTATGACTTGCCCTTACAATAAAGGTCACAAAGGTTTTTTTTCAACTTAACTACAGTGCTTCTCCGAATCGCAAAAATAAATAAATAAATGAAATACAAGTTGTATGGAGGATTAAATAGGGAATATCCTCACCAAATTGCAAAACAATCGGACCGAAATGCAGTGAGAGTAGCATTTTGAAAAACTTTTTACGCACACACACTCAACGAACAAAATTCCCTACAAGTGATGAGTATAGCCCGGCGGCGACAGCCAGACAACAATGCTCTTACATCATCATATGCAACCGGCTCCCCAACCCTCCAAGAAAAAAAAGCGTTCGCCACGTTTACGGATTTATACAGACTGAAGTGAAATGGAACTCAAGCGAATTTTGACTGTTAAAGCCAAGAATAATTTTAACAATTTCAAAACGCGATTACGTGAATTTGTGACATCGGTCTTTGTGGCTGTAGCCTTTGTGATATCGGTCTTTGTGACATCGATCTCTGTGACTGCAGACTCTGTGGCTGTAGCCTTTGTGACTGCGGCCTTTGTGACATCGGTCTTTGAGGCTGCGGCCTGTGTGACATCGCTATTTGTGACTGCAACCTTTGTGACATCGGTCTGTGAATGCGGCCATTGTGACATCGGTCTTTGTGACTGCAGTCTTTGTGACATCGGTCTTTATGACTACGACCTTTGTGACATCCTTCCTTCTGACATTGGCCTTGTGACTGCGGTCCCATATACGAAATGTTCACCGAGAATCCTTGTGCCATTGATGATTCATTGATGACATTTTGTTTGTTAGCTAATTTTATATATACTTAGGGACTTTAAAATGCAACAAAGATATGTGTTTTTTTTATTTGTTAAGTTATAATTGCATATGGGCAGCCAATTTATTAAGCTAAGGTCACGCTTTAGTGCCTGGCTACACCTTTCTGTCCGGCTCTATTAATGTGTGAATTCTGCGTTAACTGTGGTCTATGCAATTTGAGGCTCTGCGACCTGACTGAAGGGGACTATGGCTTTAAAAACAATATTGCTGTGCATTATTGAGATAGAAAAAATCTGTACATTTGAAAAAGTCCTATCAACGCGGAAGTTACGATGCCGCGACTTTCCGAAAACGCGGTTACAGGTTATAGGGATGTTGATGGATGGTGCTTCGCGTACGGCGCTGACCAGACAGCTTGGTGTTGCCAGATCAACAATTCTTCGTCTCGTAAGACGTTACGAGGAAACCGAATTGACGCGCGATCGTCCCAGACCAGGCCAGCCGCGAGTAACGACGTGCAACAGGATCGTGAAATTCGATTGCTACACCTCCGCAAATAGATTGCAAAGTGCTGCGGCTACAGCGGCTGTTACGTCGGGTAGACAACCCGCAAATCAGCGCAAAGACATTCGGAAATACCACGCAGATGTTGGACCTGTGTTGGATAACCGTAGACAGCGAGTAAGGCGTCAGTGGGCACAAAACCACTCAGACAGACTTTGGCAACGCGTTGTGTTTACTCTTACGACTAAGCACTGTGTTTGAAGAGTAGATTGTGCCTTATTTCAACCAAAATCCTCGTGCAGTATTCATGTATGATAGTGCTCGTCCCCACGTCGCCGCTATTTGTCAGCATAGGTTACGCGCGAACAACATTAACATTCTACAGTGGCCACCTTACTCGTCCGACATGAATCCCATTGAACACTTGTGGGATATTCTCGACCGGAGAATTCGCAAACCCAAACGCACTCAACATTGCGCCAAGCCTTGATCGAGAAACGGAATCGGATACCACAGTGGCGTATCAACAGGCTAATCACGTCGATGCCCAGGCGGACAAATGCCCTTATAAATGCGCGAGGTGCCCACACGCGTTACTAAACATTTCAAATGTCTTCAAATCCAAATTTGTACATTGTTCAATGGCGGTAGTTACAACCAGTGTTCAAGAAAAAATCGTTTACTCAGAGAAGGGCTTACAGCGCTGTTAACTTGAAAAATTTAATAAAATAGGTATAGTACATATTGTTATATGATTTTGCGTTTTCACTGTTGCGTTTTTACTGTCCTTAGGTAGTTATACATTCTTGTTTTTTTTTTATTGTTTATTTTTGTTTGTTTTTGTTTTCAGTTTTTGTGTTTTTGTGGGTGTAACCGTGTTCTGTTCTAGTCAATGCCTCTTAGTTATTTGGTACTTTTTTAATTCCTTTTGTACATTAAAAGCAATGTAAAGGTATTAAATAATAATAATACCAACTAGACCAGTGTGCATAGCCCACATATTCCCCACAGACCCCCCATCAGATAAACACTGCCATCAGTGTAAACCTTAGACACAGCACAAACTGAATACACTAGAAACGACGTCTCTAATTGGTCCATTTTCCTTGGGCCACCCTGGCCCATTTACAATACCGATCCTTGTTAGTGCCCATAGAAACTACACACCAAGTTTTATTAAAACTCCTGCAGTTGTTCTTGATATATCGTGTTAACAATAGTCAATCAAGAGCTGAAATTTTTTCTAAGTCCAGTTGGTGTATTTTCCTTGGACGAACCTGGCCCATTTACAATACCGATCTGTGTTTGTTCCCATAGAAGCTACATACCAAGTTTCATTAAAATCCTTTCAGCAGTTTTTAAGTTATCGTATTAACAAGCTGTTGATGACAGACCGAACGACACACGGTCGATCGCATATATTCCCCACATTCTGTGGGGAATAAATAATGATAACAAGTATACCAGTGAACTGGTTAAGTCCCCCGCCGCACCTCCGTTTTTAAAACTTGACTACGTCTTGAGGAGTACGTCTATCCCCCGTGGGGGATATGGTTTGTGTAAGGCTGTTGCGTGTTGACTACGAAAAATTTAAAAGTGGAAGGATAGGTAGACGTAGTGTCTAACATTTAGACGAATCAATCCATTAACCAGCAGGCGCTAGAGACTGTCGAAGGTACGCTAAGTACAGCGCCGATTTTGAAAAAACCGCCATTTTGTCAAGTCCCATCCGGAAAATTCTTGGCCACTGCACTGCGGAAGGCTGCAGAGAAGCCGTGTACAAAATTTGAAACGAATCCATGTACTAATGTGGCTTGTAGGTGCGTGAGACTGAAGCGTGACAGACGGACAGACCGAAAAGTTCAAAACTATATCCCTCCGTTTCACGGGGGATAATAAAATAGTTCGAGTAACCTTTGCACTTGGCCGGTTTAGCTCAGTTGGTATGATGCTACCTCGACAAGCGACAGGTGCGGAGTTCAAAAACAGGTTGGGGGCTTATGATTCATAAGTAGTCGAAATTACACATTTTTCATAACATTTAAAAAATCTGGCAATTTTTCATTTTTTTTAGAAAAATAAAAAAATAACCACGCGTTGCACACTTCCTTATATGTAATCTCTCTGTGCAAGAAAGAAATGAAATCATTGTATTAGTTACTGAAATATGACGCGTAAAAACTTGCCACTATAAACAGTGGTTATAACACATTTTTACATTTCAAAAATCTGGCAATTTTTCAATTTTCGACAAAATAAAAAAAAGCAGGAAACGTGTTGCACACCTCCGATATACGCTCTCTCTGTGTGCAAGAGAAAAATAAAATCCCTTTGATAGCGACTGAGATCTAGCGCGCACAAACTTAACACTATACATCGGGGTAATTGCACATTTTCACATTTCAAAAATCTGTCAATTTTTTTTATTTTTTGATAAAAATAACAAATAACCACGCGTTGCACACCTCCAATATACGCTCTCTCTGTGTGCAAAAGAAAAATAAAATCCCTTTAATAGTGACTGAGATCTAGCGCGTACAAACTTACCACTATACATAGGGGCAATTGCACATTTTCACAACATTTCAAGAATCTGTCAATTTTTTTTATTTTTTGATAAAAATAACAAACAACGACGCGTTGCACACCTCTTATATATGTACTCTCTCTGTACAAAACGCAATAACTGTATTAGTTACTGAGATATGGCGCGTACAAACTCACCACTATAGATGGGGACAGACAGACGGACGGACACGGCCCGTTTCATTAGTCCCCCGCTCCGCGCCACGCGCGGTGGCGGGGGATTAACAATAACAACACCAACAAAAACAAAAATATTGATGACTGTAAAATTGTTGGACACATACCGTCAATAGCGTAATATTTTTCATCTGAAAATCTGACCCAGCCCATACGATGTTTTGTTTTTAACAGTTTATTTATATTTGACTTGTTTATTTTGAAAGATGATTATTCGTAAGCAAGAAAACATCAGATTTCTTATTTTTGTGCGTCTATGTATGTGGAAGCGAGATATGTTATCTTAATAATAAAACAATGATGTTTGGGGGAGAAAGACTTGATTTCAGAATCCCAAAATAGGCAAATAATAACCCCGCCCCCACCCCTACCCGACCCTTCCCCACTTGTATCAACCTCGAATGCACAGAAATTGTCCCTCTAAGTGTTAAAATGAGGAAAACCTGTGTAAGCTACATTTACTGTTTTGCATTAAATGAACAGCAAAAAAAAAAAAAAAAAAAAAACATTATCTGACAAAACACGTGTGATAGTTTCGTAAAGTGTAGAAAGAAACAAATGTTCACGACAATTAAAAACCTGTCACGAAAGCAGCCGTAATTTTCTTATCAAAGTGCTTTGCAAACAAGCCGACTCTCTGATACGGAAAACCCTGGAGGGGAATTTCAAAGCACTTTAATATTATAGAGGGGAATTCCTGCAATATCAATTATGTGACATAAATAAATCAAAGGTATAATGTTCATAGTGCATTTTATTTCTTAATTTTCTATTGTAAAAAGTTTATGAATGAATAAATTCATGAATGAATGAATGTTCTTAAGGTAGGCAAATGACGCTAAAAGACGCTTTATAAATTAAAATTCTGTTCTATAAAACTTTAATTTCAAATTAAACCGCAAAGATGCAAGGAAAACACCGCAGTCATAAATGCCGAAAGTAGTAAGTTATTTGTAATCAAATAAACCCTCCGAATTTCTAACCATATGTTGCAACCGTTTTAACGATCACAAGAACGCGATTTGAATTTCATTTGGCGGTTTCAGCGGGACAAAACATCAACCAATCGCTCAAATTCAAAACGCCATTCGGATGCAGTTTTTGCAAAGAAACTAACACTAAAAGATTATCTCTTTATAATGTGTCTTTTTACTACGAATTATTTCCAATATTTATAACAAAACAACCCACGTTTAATTTGAAATTCGGATAAAATGAAGTATCAATTTGGAATCAAGCTTAATTTTCCATAAAAACTACTTTGGTTTATTTATTTGAAATTCGTATAATTTCAAGCATTTTCTTCGTCCTGAACCCTTCAAATGATTGGTTATGAATTCTAACAACTATAAGTATTCCTCAGTCAGTTCCCGAATCAGATTGTGGTGTGCAAAATGTTGCTTCTAGCGCACAGAAATTTCGAAACTGAAGCAGCTTAGAACCGCATATACAGCACTCCGAGGGTTATCATGATTTACCACAAGTATGGTGGCAAATACATATATAGGAGTACATATATATATATATATATATATATATATATATATATATATATTTATAAATATATACGGCTGTGTGTGAATTTTAAAATTTTACACACCACAATCCGGTTTTGGAAACATACACATACATAAAAGACTGCAAAAACGGTAACCTGACTTTCAGGGCAATCTCTGACTGAGGGATTTCTGAGTTAAGTTCTATACTCTGTGGATTTCACTTATAGCATAGCTGACATTGAAATTTATCACAGTCGAATGCTAAATAAAATACACTAATATTCTCTCTCTCTCTACCCGTCCATGTGGCGCTATGTACATCTATGTGCAGTGCGACACTCGCTATGTGACCGCTGTGACTGTTCAGACTGTGACCGTTGGCGATATGTTAATTCACTTTATGATCTTTTGATGCCTTTTGATTGGAAAAAAAAAACAAAAAAACAAACAAACAAACAAACAAATCCATGGCCATTACAATACCTATGCCCTGACTGTACAAAAGTACTATTCGAATACAAAAAGAAGTATTCGTATACAGAAACAGGGTATTCGGAGGACAGGCTGCTGTTGACTGCAACTAGGGCTTGAATGGTGGGGCGGGAGGGGGGGGGGGAGGAAGGGGGGGAAGGGGAGGAGGTGGGGGTTGGCAGGGGGAAGAGGGGGAGCACCACATCAGAACAGGTGGTGTTTGGGAGTCTCTAGAGAATAGTGAATGTTTGAAAAGCTACACACATACATAGTCGTTCCCCGCCACTCCGATGTCACTCCTCTTCCCCGCGGCTATTTCCCCATCAGATTTCGCTTTTTTTTTCTTATAATTTTTGAGGCTATTGACTCAGTAGCAAAAGTCGGTGACACAAAACTAGAACAAATATAGAGCCCTCCGCAAATAAAAAACTGTTTACAGACAAAACACAGCACTGTGAAAAAGGGGTGGAACGTAGTGCCCCTTTTCATATCTTCCATTGTCCCTATTTTTCTATCTGATGACATTTTGTAATAATCAGCCCCTCACAGATATATCACATCAGTCAGTTAAATATTGAAATTCTAACACTGAAAACTTCCCTAAAGCTTGTACCAATATTTACTCACTGCACCTTGTAGCTATATGCAAAAGCCTTTATAAAGGTAGAAAACGAGCAAGCAGCAATATGATGATATGATAGGATCAACCCCCTCCCCCCTCAACCACCCTCCCCCTCCCCCATGGGCCCATCACACCAACAGGACTAAATCTCCCAATGGGCCCACCACAAAAATGGAATCATTTTTTAATTGTCTCGCTTTAAGTGAGCAGCGCCCATAACCCCAACCCCCACACACAGGCACAAATAAAACCGGAAGTCGAACCACTTCCAGGGAGGGGGGGGGGGGGCGCGGGGGCGGGGCGGGGGTAGCGTCAGTGCGATTCACTCACGTCCTGGATTGTAACCAAATCGCCAGCACTTTATGGATGACCCCTCGGTACACTTGGACTAAGAAATGCACTTGCTAGTCTACGCCAACCTCTTATCCCCCCTCCCACCCTACCCCCTCCCCCTCCCCCACTCCATCCTCCACTGATTTTGACACATTTCGGAAAGAGTATGTCGTTGAATTCATATGAAATACTTCGACCAATAGACGAGAAATGATTTCAATTGATCCGTATAAAAACTTTTGAGCTGTGAAGGGCCAACCAACAACTTGAATCTATTTACTTTCCCTGAAATCTCGAAAATATCGAAAAGCACCTTTCTGCCTGAGGTCTATCAAGACACACTGGTTTCGAGGTAGCCTCCTATAAATAGTACCTTTTTCTACGCCATTTAAAAATTTTCCAATAAAATTTGGATCAATTGTTTTTCCCTTTATAATAATACATACAGCCGGTTAATTGTGTGTCCAATTTTCTGAAAAATATTACGCATTTATGCAATCGTCCTGTAGATTTTATATGGTATTTTATTACGCTATGACATTAACCGGTTACGCGAGTAACCGCTATTCGATTAATCGACTCTAAGCTAAATTAGCTTAGCCCAGCCTATTTCATTTATACCTCATTTTTTAAGAAAGAAATATCTGCGCTACTTTTTCTCCCTAAAATATACTTTCGAAACATTCCAGAGGCCAGACGACAAATGTCAACACAGCTCATTCAAAAAAGAAAAAAAAATCACTATAAAATATAACACATTTTTTGTCTATTTGGTATTTTAAAAGAAATGATAATGATCTAATGAAAAGTACTGGGGCCCCTGAGCGGCGATGCTGAGAGCGAGGTATCGCCGAAAACATTAGCGTATGAGTTCTTCAGGAATTGTACATAGTTCTGCATGCTCCTGTTCGTGCTGTGCGATTGCTCCAGTCTGTCCTTCAGATCGTACAGGCGCGAGTTGAACTTGCGCTCCATCTCCTCCTTCTCGCGCTTGGCGCGGGTTACTTCCGCCCGCGTCTGGCTCAGCTGTGCTTCCAGATCCAGGAGACGGGAATGCGCGGATCGGTCCTGACAAAACAATATAACGGTAGAATCCTGCTCTTACGCATCAACCCCCATCAAGGGCCCCACCCCCCTCCCTAGCTGAAAAGCCACCGGACATAACGTTGTCGAACAATAGGTCTCAAGCGGAAACGTCAACAAATATAATTATGACATGGAAAAACCAGTCTATTAATGTCTTTCATAAAGTATTTCTTTTTTAATATGGTTCGCATGACCGACAAACGGCAACCGATCGAAACTGTCGATGCTCGAAACCTATACATCGGTTATTTCGGTTACTTCAACTAAAAATATGTATGATTAAAGAGTTTCAGTTGTAGCTAAATAAAATTTTTGTAACGGCCATTAAAGTTGATGAACACTGTCTTTATCTTGAACACTATCCTATACATGATTGAAACTACAGAAGTAACTGAAATGCCGGAATGCTGCCGCATTTTCCACCTCAATGCTCCGTCCAAAAACACCATTGGCTTTCAAAAAACCTGTACAAACTGATACACCGCAAAAATTTTCCGGCGGGACCACCCACACCAACATGTCTGTAAATGTGGTCACCGATCGACAAAAAAAAAAAAAAAGAAAGAAAAACCTCGGCTGTGGATGTGGGTGAGAGTTGGAAAGTCAGGGGTGTTTACAGCCGTGATAACTCGATCATACCTTGGCAGCAGTTTGCTCGCGGATACTTTCGGACTGTCGGCGCGTGTCTGTTAACGCCTGCTCCAGCTGACGTGACAAAGTCGCGTTCTCGCGCGTTCTCTCGTCAAGTCTCAACTGTCACGAGAACACAGAAATGCACAAATAAGCACTGAAATTGAATATATATATATATATATACATCTCAACATTTTACACAGTCAAAGGATAGAATTCACATGTTGGCTAGAATTCAGATAGATTATGGACAGAACTGACATGGCGGATAGAATTCACATAACTCGAGGGCAGAATTCACGCAAATATAGAATTCACATGGCGGATAGAATTCACGAAGCACAGAGGCGCGCACTGACCCAATGCACGTAGTCTAGGTTAGATGTCCTATTACTGGTATCTCAAACGTCCATGGTTTATAACTGACACACATCACGCGCATAGCTTGGGGCCCCCGCTACATTTATCTCGATATTGCAAACAAGACCATCTTCAAATCATTATCGACGGCGAAAAGCACCTTATTGACTAGGAAGTTTAAACAGCCCCAGCCTTCCCCCCCCCCCTACCCCCACCCCTCTCCCGCCCCTTATGCGTGACTTTACACACGCACCCTCGAACAACGTGGGCCACTTGATGATTGCGGTATTTTTGCACTCATTCTTTGTTTTACTCTACAATAAGCGGAAGTCTATTTTAAGTACGCAAAAAAAAAAGAGGAGAAAGAAGAAGAAGAAAAAAAAAAGGAAACCTGAAAATTCGCTCCATTCATTTTCTCTTCTAAAAAAAGCTTTACTACTTTAAGGCAAAGGGAAAATTTGGGAGGTGGCAAGGGGGGGGGGTGGGAATAGGATGGATCGGGGGGAGGATGGTTTTGATTGGATAATGTAAAGCACACGTTGTAGAAATCCATAAGGACCATTAGCCCGAACCAGAAGTCTCACCCGGATTCAGAAAAACGCAAAAACTGCAAGTACAAGTCAGAGAGGGCACATTTCTCTTATCCCTTCTTTCTTAAATGCAAGGGGAAAAAAAGAGTTGAAAAATGTCCCTCAGGCTGAATAACAACAGTGTGCAATCAAAACTTGTTATTATTAAAAATCCTAGAGTGTTAATCCTGGGTGTTAACGATTGAAAACAAAAGGCCTGATGTCATCTAGGCTTGTCCAATCAGAACGTCCGAGACAAATTCTTAGCAAATGATTGGACAGCACTTGATGTCATCAGGTCGAATGCACCGGCATAAAAAAATCATGAGCATCTCAAGGCATAGCCTTTAACATTGCCGACCAAAACATTGCAGTCTCAAAATGCACATCTCAAACTGGGCTACAGTCAACAGCGGGTTAACTCTGGGGATGGATCGTTCAAGTGTATGACCGTGCTGGGCGAAAGACAGAAAATACAAACTGCTTTTTTGTGTGTACAGACGCCAAATTGGAGGTGACGCGGGATTGGATGTGTCTTGCTCGTGTAATCACTTTGGTCTGGTTTCCAGCCTGCTCGCGCTTGGTGACCGTCAGTTGTTGTTCACGGTTCTGTGTGGAGGGTTGCGTGGGGTTGTGGGGGGGGGGGGGGTCGCCAGGGGAGGGGGGAGGGGGAGGGGTAGAGATACTCACGTTGGCCTGGTGCCTCTTCGCGATTGGTGACCGTAAGTTCTAGTTTGGGGTTATGCGCAGTGGGTTAGGTGGTCTTAGGGGGGTGTCTTGGTTTTGGGTGGGGGGGTCGGAGGGGGGGGGGGGGGGATACTCGCGTTGGCCTGGTGTACAGCCCCTTCGCGTTTGGTGACCGTCAGCTATAGTTTACGGTTCTGCGCGGGCGGGTTCGGTGGGGTTGGAGGGGGGAGGAGTCTGGGATTTGATGTGGGGGTGGGGGTCGGAGGGGGGGGGGATACTCACGTTAGCCTGGGTTTGATGTGGGGCTGGGGGTCGGAGGGGGGGGGGGGTACTCACGTTGGCCTGGTGTACAGCCTCTTCGCGTTTGGTGACCGTGAGTTGTAGTTCGCGGTTCTGTGCCTCGAGATCCTTGAGTCGCCTGTTAAAACATGACAAGGTAAGCCGCACATGTGACCTAACTGTCTTTTTAATTTCACTGACATGCCACGAAAAAAAACGTCATATAATCTGCGACTTCCATTTTACCTGTAATTTCTCTATTATATTTCATAATCCCGCTTTCAGTCAAAAAGCCAAATACTTCCTGGAAGTCTGAAACGTTGAATCGACTTACGTAGGCTGGTAGATATTGTTCTGAGAGAGAGAGAGAGAGAGAGAGAGAGAGAGAGAGAGAGAGAGAGAGAGAGAGAGAGAGAGAGAGAGAGAG
>CATKHT010000206.1:0-21610 GCA_949752745.1 Protula sp. h YS-2021
CCGTAAGTCAGCGCGTGGGAGGGGGGCGGGAGCGGGGTGAGGGGGGAGGGGCGTGGAGCGGATAGCCTCTAACGCCTTCTATCTAGTCTGTGTCTACAGGCCACCGTAAGTCAGCGCGTGGGGGGGGGGGCGGGAGCGGGGTGAGGGGGGAGGGGCGTGGAGCGGATAGCCTCTACGCCTTCTATCTAGTCTGTGTCTAGAGGCCACCGTAAGTCAGCGCGTGGGGGGGGGGGGCGGGAGCGGGGTGAGGGGGGAGGGGCGTGGAGCGGATAGCCTCTAACGCCTTCTATCTAGTCTGTGTCTACAGGCCACCGTAAGTGCGCGCGTGGGGGGGGGCGGGAGCGGGGTGAGGGGGGGAGGGGCGTGGAGCGGATAGCCTCTAACGCCTTCTATCTAGTCTGTGTCTAGAGGCCACCGTAAGTCAGCGCGTGGGGGGGGGGCGGGAGCGGGGTGAGGGGGGAGGGGCGTGGAGCGGATAGCCTCTAACGCCTTCTATCTAGTCTGTGTCTACAGGCCACCGTAAGTCAGCGCGTGGGGGGGGGCGGGAGCGGGGTGAGGGGGGAGGGGCGTGGAGCGGATAGCCTCTAACGCCTTCTATCTAGTCTGTGTCTACAGGCCACCGTAAGTCAGCGCGTGGGGGGGGGGGAGCGGGGTGAGGGGGGAGGGGCGTGGAGCGGATAGCCTCTAACGCCTTCTATCTAGTCTGTGTCTACAGGCCACCGTAAGTCAGCGCGTGGGGGGGGGGGCGGGAGCGGGGTGAGGGGGGAGGGGCGTGGAGCGGATAGCCTCTACGCCTTCTATCTAGTCTGTGTCTACAGGCCACCGTAAGTCAGCGCGTGGGGGGGGGGGGCGGGAGCGGGGTGAGGGGGGAGGGGCGTGGAGCGGATAGCCTCTACGCCTTCTATCTAGTCTGTGTCTAGAGGCCACCGTAAGTCAGCGCGTGGGGGGGGGGGCGGGAGCGGGGTGAGGGGGGAGGGGCGTGGAGCGGATAGCCTCTAACGCCTTCTATCTAGTCTGTGTCTACAGGCCACCGTAAGTCAGCGCTTGGGGGGGGCGGGAGCGGGGTGAGGGGGGAGGGGCGTGGAGCGGATAGCCTCTAACGCCTTCTATCTAGTCTGTGTCTACAGGCCACCGTAAGTCAGCGCGTGGGGGGGGGGCGGGAGCGGGGTGAGGGGGGAGGGGCGTGGAGCGGATAGCCTCTACGCCTTCTATCTAGTCTGTGTCTAGAGGCCACCGTAAGTCAGCGCGTGGGGGGGGCGGGAGCGGGGTGAGGGGGGAGGGGCGTGGAGCGGATAGCCTCTAACGCCTTCTATCTAGTCTGTGTCTACAGGCCACCGTAAGTCAGCGCGTGGGGGGGGGCGGGAGCGGGGTGAGGGGGGAGGGGCGTGGAGCGGATAGCCTCTACGCCTTCTATCTAGTCTGTGTCTAGAGGCCACCGTAAGTCAGCGCGTGGGGGGGGGGGCGGGAGCGGGGTGAGGGGTAGGGGCGTGGAGCGGATAGCCTCTAACGCCTTCTATCTAGTCTGTGTCTACAGGCCACCGTAAGTCAGCGCGTGGGGGGGGGGGCGGGAGCGGGGTGAGGGGGGAGGGGCGTGGAGCGGATAGCCTCTAACGCCTTCTATCTAGTCTGTGTCTACAGGCCACCGTAAGTCAGCGCGTGGGGGGGGGGGGCGGGAGCGGGGTGAGGGGGGAGGGGCGTGGAGCGGATAGCCTCTAACGCCTTCTATCTAGTCTGTGTCTACAGGCCACCGTAAGTCAGCGCGTGGGGGGGGGGCGGGAGCGGGGTGAGGGGGGAGGGGCGTGGAGCGGATAGCCTCTAACGCCTTCTATCTAGTCTGTGTCTACAGGCCACCGTAAGTCAGCGCGTGGGGGGGGGGGCGGGAGCGGGGTGAGGGGGGAGGGGCGTGGAGCGGATAGCCTCTACGCCTTCTATCTAGTCTGTGTCTACAGGCCACCGTAAGTCAGCGCGTGGGGGGGGGGCGGGAGCGGGGTGAGGGGGGAGGGGCGTGGAGCGGATAGCCTCTAACGCCTTCTATCTAGTCTGTGTCTACAGGCCACCGTAAGTCAGCGCGTGGGGGGGGGGCGGGAGCGGGGTGAGGGGGGAGGGGCGTGGAGCGGATAGCCTCTAACGCCTTCTATCTAGTCTGTGTCTACAGGCCACCGTAAGTCAGCGCGTGGGGGGGGGGGCGGGAGCGGGGTGAGGGGGGAGGGGCGTGGAGCGGACAGCCTCTACGCCTTCTATCTAGTCTGTGTCTACAGGCCACCGTAAGTCAGCGCGTGGGGGGGGGGCGGGAGCGGGGTGAGGGGGGGGGGGCGTGGAGCGGATAGCCTCTAACGCCTTCTATCTAGTCTGTGTCTACAGGCCACCGTAAGTCAGCGCGTGGGGGGGGGGGCGGGAGCGGGGTGAGGGGGGAGGGGCGTGGAGCGGATAGCCTCTAACGCCTTCTATCTAGTCTGTGTCTACAGGCCACCGTAAGTCAGCGCGTGGGGGGGGGGGGGGCGGGAGCGGGGTGAGGGGGGAGGGGCGTGGAGCGGATAGCCTCTAACGCCTTCTATCTAGTCTGTGTCTAGAGGCCACCGTAAGTCAGCGCGTGGGGGGGGGGGATGGAGAGGGGGAGTAGAGCGCCAACGCCTTCTATCTTGAGTGAGTTGAGTGAGTCTAAGCCAGCACGTGGGGGCGGGGACGGAGGAGCGGGGTGTAGAAAGTCTTCGCCGCCTTCTTTCTGGTCTGTGACTACAGACATGAGTAAGTCACGTGCATCGGTGGCGGTGGCTGGGGGGGGGGGGATGGGAGGGGGAGGGGAGGAGTAGTGGAGGGGGTTCCATGCTTTTACTTTTCTTGCATCATCAACCTGAGCAAATAATCAACTGCGGCGTAGGAAACAGAAGGGGGGGGAATCAAGCCTTTCACCTCATCTATGACTGCTGCAGTCCTGCGCGGGAGGCAGGGGGTGTAGGGGGTACGGGGGGAGAGGCTAAGTCCGGTGTAAGTCATTACTTTTTAAGGGGAGTAGACGTCAGGTTGCGACTGTACAGTGTTGTGTGATGGTTAATAAGTCAGACCATTTTTGTCTTACATATTTTAACGTTAAACGTCCAACTGAGATTTTATCGGAGCTAAACTGAACCTTTTTTTTAATTCAAGTAAAATAAAGTAAAATCCAATAAGTTCAAGTGACCATTATTTAAGTGTTGAGTCATTTATGAACCTCACTCGTTGCTTAAAGGGGAAACTGGTGGGGAAGATCTCCATTTGTTTTGGGCGGCAAATGTACTGGTTGTGACAAAGTCCTAGGAGAAGGAGCAAGGGGAAAATGTGACGATGCCGGATTCTGCAGTAAGATCTATTTTTAAATTATGTTGTTTTTATCTCAGGTATGCCTGTTTCCAATAGTGATGCGTCCGGCTGCCTTTAGTCTTAGCAATCACGTTTTTTTTTCATATTTGCTGCAATATATTTTAATTTTTATTATAAAGTCCAATCTGAATCTGGCAAAGTAATATGTAAATAAATGAGTATAATGTAATAAATAAAATAAAAGCGCTGCGGAATCATATGAAGAATCGAATTTATTGACATTTCAACCAATATTACAGATGCATCACATTATCTTTCAATTTTTGCAATTAAAACAAAAAATAAGGAAACAAGGGCAGTTTTGACTGAAATTTTATTTATTGTTTTTTAATTTATTTTTGGGATTACTGTTTAGTTTTATGGGACTGCAGCACGATGTAGGCCAGCGTCGGTTATTGGTTTTTTATCGTTAAATTATCTGCTGTGGTCAACTTTTACAGTAGTTTCGGGAATAACAATCTATACTGTAAGCGTAATTTAACTTCTTGCAAAATTAAGCACATTTCGCAAATCCACAAAAAGATACCAATGATCTCAACCTGTTTTTTATATATATATTAATAAAAGTATGTGAGTTTCATCAGTGAGTAGGGTTAATTTCCTTGTTCATTTTTAGGTGCGTGTACGGCAGGGGAAGCTGGGTGCGGTGAGTATCGATACATTTGTAATAATACTACAACCTAACCCATCCCTGGTCCACCACTCCCTCGATTTATTTTTTGCTAGAATATTTAATGCAACTTCCCGATTATTTACAAAGTTTTTTCCAGCTTTTTAGACAGCACAGTGTTTAGCCACGTCTAGCAAGTCATGCGTTTTAAATTCCCCAATTTGAAATCTAATCACCAAGAGTGATATTCTGCTCTGTCCTTATTTTTACAAATAAGGATAAAAAGGCTATTCTGCTCTATCCTCAAACTTAACAAAGTCTTTCAAAAATAAGGATAAAAATTAAGGATGAACCATCTAATCTCAACAATAAGGACGTCCTTAAGTATAAGGACAGAGCAGAATACCACTCCAGGGCCGTATTCATACAATGCTACTTGCTAAAAAGGACTTTTAGATAGTCAGTAAGTGAGTGAGTGAGTGAGTTAGTTAGTTAGCTAGTTACTTACTTACTTACTTACTTAGTTATGTGTCTGTCAATAATCAGTGACTAGAAGAAAATATTACAGGTGCTAAAAAGGACTAGCAATATCGTTAAGAGCGAATTTTGGCTACGAGTCACGCCAGTGATAGCAACATTTTATGAATACCTACTCATTTGATTGACGTGACAGGCTGCGCGAGGAGGAGGCCATGCCTCAACGGCGGGAATCTCAACCAATCAAATTGCAAATGCACTTGTGCAAGTGGATATGCTGGAATCGATTGCGAAAGTAAGTAGACGTCTCCTGCTGATGTCGCTGGAAACCAACTGACTGCGATAAGAATCCTCATCCCGTGGGTAATAGAGGGGGAGAACGGGGGGGGGGGGGGAGGCACTCGTTTTCTTCTTTTTTTTAATTTATTAAATTGATAATTAGTACTGTTTTAAAACGTTGTTTATCATAAGCGATGGCTTCTAGAGAAATTAACAACAGTACGATTTCTTTTTAAACAAAGCCAAAAAAAAAAAAGTAACGTAAATTAATTAATTTAAAAAAAGAATTTAAAACCTACTGCGTACACACCAAAGACATACCACATCTCTTATGCCAAAGTGTTACATCAGTAACATTGTATATTCTTACTTATAGGTAGCTATATATAGCAACAATATCCAGTGCATTGATTTTATCAGTTCACCACTGTGTTTTAACGTACTGTTTCTCATGACGTTTCTCACTGTTTCTCGAGACGTTTTTGACTAATTCTCGTGACGTTTTTGTTTTACTGTTTCTCTTGATGTTCACTATTGTTTCTTACAGCTGACGTCAGCACTCTCACAGACAGAAGCCCGTACTGCTCGCATTGGCTTCGTTTCTGTGACGTCAGAATGTACAAGAAATTCATGATGAAAAACTGCGCAAAAACGTGTGCCATGAGTTCATAAATGCAAAAACATCTGAGGTGTCCCATGGAGAAATATTTAACCCTTCTATACTATCAGATGCATACATGTAGATATATACGACGCATAATTTTGTGACCGCAAGGCCTCTAAGAATGTTATGATGTAGAATACTTTTAGTTACACACTCAAGATGAGCCAAGTTATGTCCGATTATTAAGTGGTATGTACTTTAGTAGGGGCGTTATGTACTCCTCTTTTCCTGTCCGTGCGCATAACAAGATTGCGAATTTCTCATATTTTATCGAACTGGTGAATAGAGCATGAGGGTAATTTGTTCCAGTTACAACCTTTCGTACTCGATGTTACTTCCGGAAACGATTGCAGGTGCGCACAGTGCATGCGCAGTAGCAATACGCGTCCGATACTGTGTGATAAAATTTACATAGGTTACAGGGAATTTGTGTGATTAGTGATTTCATGAAATCCCCAGGGAATTCGTGCAAAACGCGTATTGCTTAAAACTTGTTTGTTCACGAATTAGCCAGAATAGTGGGCCTCTCTATTCACGCACTGCCTCTTAATTCAAATTTTGCAGATAATTCAAATACATCTCGTTAGCTCAAATTTTGGAGTTAATTGGAATTAAGGATACGTACATCTCCTCAACTCAGATTATGCAGGCAATCAACTCGGAGACAAGTCGAATTATCGAGATCCAGATCTCATCCAGAATTCTAATTGTGGTGAAGAACATCTTTATTCAACATTTATGCGAAATTTGAAGGTAATAAGGTCCAAACTGTGGAAGAATCATTTTGAAAATTGGCTAGCGAAAAATTGGGAAATTCCACCCATTGAGCCACTCGTCAAAAAAGAAACTTTCCAAGATTTGAAAAAAAAAAACGATGCAAATTGTGGAAGTAGCAGCATTTGGAAAATTAGCTACCAAAAAAAAAACAAGACTGTCAAGTGACAGTGGCCCAGTTGAGGATTCAGTCTTGTGCCTCTTGGAAAATGGTAAGACAGTCTGATCTGGTTGAATGTTTTTTTTATATTAAATTATGCTGAAATTATGAAAATTTCTGAATATTCGTAATAAATGGGAAAAATACAGACACAGGAATTTTACTGCAATTTGTTATTAAATTCAAACAGAAGTCAGATGTAAAAATTAAAATAAAGTCCTTTCTTTTATTACTTATCTTGGGCCTTGTTTCAAGTGAGTATAAAAATGTGCATTCAGTTTTGGAACATCCTATCCAGAACACGGTACGATATTTGTCAAATAAAAATATATATGTAAAAACAGGAATTTTTCTCCAATTTGTCTTTGATATCAAAGAGAAGTAGAACTCCAAAATTTAAATAACGTCCTTTCTTATATGCACCTATCTCGAGCCTTTTGTTGCATACGATTACTTAAACGTGGATTCCTATCCAGGGTGGTACTAGGCCAGCGTTTAATTAAAAATCGATAAATGATCGGGTGAGGTATATCCAGACCCTGGATAGTCTACCCTGACAGGCGTACTTCAAATGCCCTGGTAAACTTCAAAGCGGGGGGTTCGTCAAAAATATGTGGACCCTAATTAATTCTAATTTGCGTGGGAAAAATGAAAAAGAGGCTATCGACCACCCGAAAAATATCACATTTATCATATTGTCGGGTCATATAATTGCTTCCTGCACCTTTAAAAATAAAAATTACAACTTTCTTGCTTTATCGCCCAATATTTCCTGATATCGCCCACCCGAAAAATATCACATATATCATATTTTCGGGTCACAGAATTGATTCCTGCACTTTTAAAGCGAAAATTACAACTTTCTTGCATTATCGCCCAATGGTCCCTATTATCGCCCACACGAAAAATATCATATTTATCATATTTTCGGGACATAGAATTGATTCCTGCACTTTTAAAGCGAAAATTACAATTTTCTTACATTATCGCCCAATATTCCCTATTATCGCCCTTCCGAAAAATATCACATTTATCATATTTTAGGGTCATAGAATTGATTCCTGCACTTTTAAAGCGAAAATTACAACTTTCTTGCAGTATCGCCCAATATTCCCTATTATCGACCACCCGAAAAATATCATATTTATCATATTTTCGGGTCATAGAATTTATTCCTGCACTTTTAAAGCGAAAATTACAATTTTCTTACATTATCGCCCAATATTCCCTATTATCGCCCTTCCGAAAAATATCACATTAATCATATTTTAGGGTTATAGAATTGATTCCTGCACTTTTAAAGCGAAAATTACAACTTTCTTGCACTATCGCCCAATATTCCCTATTATCGACCATCCGAAAAATATCATATTTATCATATTTTCGGGTCACAGAATTGATTCCTGCACTTTTAAAGCGAAAATTACAATTTTCTGACATTATCGCCAATGTTCCCTATTATCGCCCACCCGAAAAGTATCACATTTATCATATTTTCGGGTCATAGAATTGATTCCTGCACTTTTAAAGCGAAAATTACAATTTTCTTGCATTATCGCCCAATGTTCCCTATTATCGCCCATCGAAAAAATATCATATTTATCATATTTTCGGGACATAGATTTGATCCCTGCACTTTTAAAGCGAAAATTACAACTTTCTTACATTATCGCCCAATATTCCCGATTATCGCCCACACGAAAAATATCATATTTATCATATTTTCTGGTCATAGAATTGATTACTGCACTTTTAAAGCGAAAATTACAACTTTCTTACATTATCGCCCAATGTTCCCTATTATCGCCAAACCCGAAAAATATTATATTTATCATATTTTCGGGTCTTAGAATTGTTTCCTGCACTTTTAAAGCGAAAATTACAATTTTCTAGCTTTATCGCCCAATGTTCGCTATTATCGCCCACACGAAAAATATCATATTTATCATATTTTCCGGTCATAGAATTGATTATTGCACTTTTAAAGCGAAAATTACAACTTTCTTACATTATCGCCCAATGTTTCCTATTATCGCCCACCCGAAAAATATTATATTTATTATATTTTCGGGTCCTAGAATTGTATCCTGCACTTTTAAAGCGAAAATTACAACTTTCTTGCAGTATCGCCCAATATTCCCTATTATCCCCCATCCGAAAAATATCATATTTATCATATCTTCGGGTCATAAAATTGATTCCTGCACTTTTAAAGCGTAAATTACAACTTTCTTACATTATCGGCCAATATTCTCTATTATCGCCCAACCGAAAAATATCATATTCATCATATTTTCGGGTCCTAGAATTGTTTCCTGCACTTTTAAAGCGAAAATTACAACTTTCTTGCAGTATCGCCCAATATTCCCTATTATCGCCCATCCGAAAAATATCATATTTATCAAATTTTCGGGTCACAGAATTGATTCCTGCACTTTTAAAGCGAAAATTAAAACTTTCTTGCATTATTGCCCAATGTTCCCTATTATCGCCCATCCAAAAAATATCATATTTATCATATTTTCGGGACAGAATTGATCGCTGCACTTTTAAAGCGAAAATTACAACTTTCTTGCATTATCGCCCAATATTCCCTATTATCGCCCATCCGAAAAATATCATATTTATCATATCTTCGGGTCATAAAATTGATTCCTGCACTTTTAAAGCGAAAATTACAACTTTCTTACATTATCGCCCAATGTTCCCTATTATCGCCCAACCAAAAAATATTATATTTATCATATTTTCGGGACCTAGAATTGTTTCCTGCACTTTTAAAGCGAAAATTACAACTTTCTTGCAGTATCGCCCAATATTCCCTATTATCGCCTATCCGAAAAATATCATATTTATCATATTTTCGGGTCACAGAATTGATTCCTGCACTTTTAAAGCGAAAATTAAAACTTTCTTACATTATCGCCCAATATTCCCTATTATCGCCCACCCGAAAAATATCACATTTATCATATTTTCGGGTCATAGAATTGATCCCTGCACTTTTATAGGGAAAATTACAACTTTCTTGCATTATCGCCCAATATTCCCTATTATCGCCCATCCGAAAAATATCATATTTATAATATTTTTGGGTCATAGAATTGATTCCTGCACTTTTAAAGCGAAAATTACAACTTTCTTACATTATCGCCAATGTTCCCTATTATCGCCCAACCGAAAAATATCACATTTATCATATTTTCGGGTCACAGAATTGATTCCTGCACTTTTAAAGCGAAAATTACAACTTTCTTGCTTTATCGCCCAATGTTCCCTATTATCGCCCACTTGAAAATATCATAGAAATGACCCACTGACAACAAAATTACTGAAAAGTCCAACCAGAAGTACTTGCATGTAACATATTGTGCCCCTCTGCAAATTGAAACTTTGCTTTTTTAAGAAGAAAAATGGAAATTTCCAATTTTTTAAAAGCTGCAAACTTCGAAGCTCAGTAGATTAAAAAATATGGCGAAATTCAAAAATCGAAAAAAGTACTTTTTTCACCCCTTAGTTCTAGTTTCTTCATAACAAATTTCGGAATCTTCCGATGAAAAATGAGGGACTAGATAGATTTTTTCGCATTTTGCCCAAATTGGCAATAAAATCGCCAAAAATGGTTTAAACCAAAAAATAGAAAAAATTCCTAATGCAGTAGAAGGTTAAAAACTCGCGTTTAAAATTTGGTACGAATCGGATAAAAAATAAAAAAGATATTCCACTTTAACTACTTTGTTAAGAAAAAAAATTGGAAATTTGCCAATTTTTAGAAGTTGCAAACTTTGAAGCTCAGTAGATTCAAAAATAAGGCGAAATTCAAAAATCGAAAAAAGTACTTTTTTCACCCCTTAGTTCTAGTTTCTTCATGAAAAATTTCGGAATCTTCCGATGAAAAATGAGGGACTAGATAGGTTTTTTCGTATTTTGCCCAAATTGGCAATAAAATCGCCAAAAATGGTTTAAACCAAAAAATAAAAAAATTTCCTAATGCAGTAGAAGGTTAAAAACTCGTTTTAAAAATTTGGTACGAATCGGATAAAAAATAAAAAAGATATTCCACTTTAACTACTTTGTTAAGAAAAAAAATTGGAAATTTGCCAATTTTTAGAAGTTGCAAACTTTGAAGCTCAGTAGATTCAAAAATAAGGCGAAATTCAAAAATCGAAAAAAGTACTTTTTTTACCCCTTAGTCCTAGTTTCTTCATAAAAAATTTCGGAATCTTCCGATGAAAAATGAGGGACTAGATAGGTTTTTTCGTATTTTGCCCAAATTGGCAATAAAATCGCCAAAAATGGTTTAAACCAAAAAATAAAAAAATTTCCTAATGCAGTAAAGGGTTAGGAACTCGTGTTTAAAATTTGGTAAGAATCGGATAAAAAATAAAAAAGTTATTCCACTTTTAACGGTCGCGGGACGGACAGACGGACGGACAGACGTACGATATGTAGCTTATGTGGTAGTCGCTATGTGGTAGTCCAAAAATCCTGTAATTAAGTGGTAGTCCGTTTCATTATGTGGTAAAAAAATATTTTTACGTTTAAAAAATACTTATGTGGTACACTACCACATAACGTACTGTGTTATGTGGTACATACCACATAACGTCAGATTTATTTTATAGACTGCCTTATGTGGTAAATACCACATAATGTACTGTGTTATGTGGTACATACCACATAGCTTCAGATTTATTTTAAAGACTGCCTTATGTGGTAAATACCACATAATGTAACGTTTATGTTTCCTATTGCTTATGTTATATACACCACATAGCATCCCATTTATGTTATAGATTGCTTTATGTGATAAATACCAAATGTTGTTTTTCTTATTGCTTGGGTGATCCACACCACAGGATAAAGATAATCAAAGGTTGCTATATGTTATTAAAATATATTTACGATTATAATATATATGGATCATTATACTATGCATTTGATATTATAGGGATATTTCATATTTCTGAGAGCAAAGTACTCCATCTGTGCACAGTTGGTAGAATTGTGAACGACAAAGGAAGCGATGCTTGGAGTTCATTGTTCCCAACTGTGCATACTATTTCCAAAGATATATTACAAAATCACTTCTTAGTGAAGAAATACTTTGCATGATAGTTCCTGCTACCTATATTTGCTCAGTAATACGAGTTTCAAGTGATATTGTTTGATCTACAGTCCTTAACCTTATGTGTTAACAAACGACATAATGCAAAGGACCCTATCCAATCTTTTTTAAATAATTTAGTTATTGCTCTCTAAATAATTTCGATGCAATAAAATGCCTTTTATGCAACGCCTTTAGCGAAGGCACATGAAAAGTTCCAAGTATCCTACTTCAATACTGGCGCCTTAATAAAGTTTAAATTAATGATATTACTTTTGTGCATTGGGTCATAGCTTATGTAATGCTTTCCATACTTCAAAGAACGGGTATATTTAGATACTACTTTGGCTAGTTTATTTCAAAACATGTATTAAAATACACATAAGATATATCTGCAACATAAAACCTGAGACACTTAAGAGTCTCTGTATTCTATTAATTCCAAAGGTATATCACAAAATCACTTCTATAGGAAGAAACAATTTGAGTGCTAGTTTCCGTTACCTAAATTCGACCAGTACCAGGAGTCTCAAGTGTTTCGATGACTGTGCATCTTAACTAGCCTTAAAAAACTTAAGTAGAAAAGAGGACTTTCGGTGTACTGTCGTCAAAGGCATCATACTTGCTCAATGCCTTATATCATCATTCGGTACACCTAGTCAAACAATTCAACAAAGTCAAAAGGCCTGCTAAATAAATAAAAGTAAGACCTCTAAAAAGACAATCCTTAAATACATTATCAGTTTCAAAAACCGCAAAAACGTTTGACATGTAGTTCATGATATTGATAGTAGTAGTGATATTACTTGATCTACAGTCCTTAACCTTATGCGGTAACAAACCACATAATGCAAAGGACCTTATCCAGTCTTTTCTTAAATTAAGTTATAGCTCTCTAAATAATTTCAATGCAATGAAATACCTTTAATGCAACGCATGTAGCGAAGGAACATAGTAAGTTTGAAGTATGCTACTTCAATACTGGCGCCTAAACAAAGTGTAAAATAATGACATTACTCCTTTGTATTTTGTCATAGCTTATGTAATGCTTCCGATACTTCAAAGAAGAAACAATTTGAGTGCTAGATGCTGTTACCTAAAATCGCTCAGTACCAGGAGTCTCAAGTGTTTCGATGACTGTGCATCTTAACTACCCTTAAAATACTTCAGTAGAAAAGCAGACTTTCGGTGTACTGTCGTCAAAGGCATCATACTTATTCCAATGCCTTATATCATCAGTCAGGCGTACACCTAGTCAAACAATTCAACAAAATCAAAAGGCTTGTCTAAACAAATCAAGTAATACATCCAAAAATACCTCCTTAAATACTTTTTAAGTTTCAAAAATCGAAAAAATTTTAACATGTAGTTCATGATATTACTTGATCCACAGTCCTTGACCTTATGTGGTAACAAATCACATAATGCAAAGGACCCTATCAAATCTTTACAATTCAGTTCGAGCTCTCGAAATAATATCTACTATTTCCAAAGATTTATTGCAAAATCACTTCTTAGTGAAGAAATACTTTGCATGCTAGCTTCTGCTAGCTATATTTGCTCAGTAATAGGAGTCTCAGGTGATGATATTGCTTGATCAACAGTCCTTAACCTTATGTGGTAACAAACCACACAATTCAAAGGACCCTATCCAATCTTTTAAAAATAATTTAGTTATAGCTCTCTAAATAATTTCGATGCAATGAAATGCCTTTAATGCAACGCCTTTAGCGAAGGCACATGAAAAGTTCGAAGCATCCTACTTCAATACTGGCGCCTAAACAAAATGTAAAATAATTAATCTGTGTATTGGGTTATAGCTGTACTGCTTCCGATACTTCAAAGAACAGGTATATTTGGATAATATAATTTGGATAATAATATCTATTATTTTCAAAGATATATTACAAAATCACTTCTTAGTGAAGAAATACTTTGCTCAGTAATATGAGCTTATATTTGCTCAATAATATGAGTCTCAATTGATATTGCTTGATCTACAGTCCTTAACCTTATGTGGTAACAAACCACATAATGCAAAGGACCCTATCCAGTCTTATTTTAAATTCAGTTATAGCTCTCTAAATAATTTCGATGCAATGAAATACCTTTAATGCAACGCATGTAGCGAAGGAACATCGTAAGTTTGAAGTATGCTACTTCAATACTGGCGACTAAACAAAGTGTAAAATAATGATATTACTGTTTTGTATTTTGTCATAGCTTATGTAATGCTTCCGATACTTCAAAGAAGAAACAATTTGAGAGCTAGATGCTGTTACCTAAAATCGCTCAGTACCAGGAGTCTCAAGTGTTTCGATGACTGTGCATCTTAACTAGCCTTAAAATACTTAAGTAGAAAAGCAGACTTTCGGTTTACTTTCGTCAAGGGCATCATACTTATTCCAATGCCTTATATCATCAGTCAGGGGTACACCTAGTCAAACAATTCAACAAAACCAAAAGACTTGTCTAAATAAATCAAGTAATACTTCCAAAAAGATAATCCTTAAATACATTTTCAGTTTCAAAAACCGCAAAAAATGTTTAACACGTAGTTCATGATATTACTTGATCTACAGTCCTTAACCTTATGTGGTAACAAACCACATAATGCAAAGGATCCTGTCAAATCTTTAAAATTCAGTTCGAGCTCTGGAAACAATATTATTTCCAAAGATATATTACAAAATCACTTCTTAGTGACGAAATACTTTGCATGATAGCTCCTGCTGTCTATATTTGCTCAGTAATAGGAGTCTCAAGTGATATTGCTTGATCTACAGTCCTTAACCTTATGTGGTAACAAACCACATAATGCAAAGGACCCTATCCAGTCTTTTTTTTTAAATTCAGTTATAGCTCTCTAAATAATTTCGATGCAATGAAATACCTTTAATGCAACGCATGTAGCGAAGGAACATCGTAAGTTTGAAGTATGCTACTTCAATACTGGCGCCTAAACAAAGTGTAAAATAATGATATTACTGTTTTGTATTTTGCCATAGCTTATGTAATGCTTCCGATACTTCAAAGAAGAAACAGTTTGAGTGCTAGATGCTGTTACCTAAAATCGCTCAGTACCAGGAGTCTCAAGTGTTTCGATGACTGTGCATCTTAACAGCCTTAAAATACTCAAGAAGAAAAGCAGACTTTCGGTGTACTGTCGTCAAAGGCATCATACTTATTCCAATGCCTTATATCATCAGTCAGGGGTACACCTAGTCAAACAATTCAACAAAATAAAAAGGCTTGTCTAAACAAATCAAGTAATACTTACAAAAAGATAATCCTAAAATACATTTTCAGTTTCAAAAACCGCAAAAAATGTTTAACATGTAGTTCATGATATTACTTGATCAACAGTCCTTGACATTGTGTGGTAATAAATCACATAATGCAAAGGACTCTATCAAATCTTTACAATTCAGTTCGAGCTCTCGAAATAATATCTATTATTTCCAAAGATATATTACAAAATCACTTCTTAGCGAAGAAATACTTTGCATGCTAGCTTCTGCTACCTACATTTGCTCAGTAATAGGAGTCTCAGGTGATGTTATTGCTTGATCAACAGTCCTTAACCTTATGTGGTAAGAAACCACACAATTCAAAGGACCCTATCCAATCTTTTGAAAATAATTTAGTTAAAGTTCTCTAAATAATTTCGATGCAATGAAATGCCTTTAATGCAACGCCTTTAGCGAAGGCACATGAAAAGTTCGAAGCATCCTACTTCAATACTTGCGCCTAAACAAAGTGTAAAATAATTACTTCTGTGTATTGGGTTATAGCTGTACTGCTTCCGATACTTCAAAGAACGGGTATATTTGGATAATACTTTGGCTAGTTTATTTCAAAAGATGTATTAAAATACACATAAGATATATCTGCAATATAAACCCTGAGACACTTAAGATCTCTGCACTCTATTAACTCCAAACGTGTATCACAAAAAATCACTTCTAAAGGAAGAAACAATTTGAGTGCTAGCTTCTGTTACCTAAAATCGCTCAGTACCAGGAATCTCAAGTGTTTCGATGACTGTGCATCTTAACCAACCTTAAAATACTTAAGTAGAAAAGCACACTTTCGGTGTACTGTCGTCAAAGGCATCATACTTACTCCAATACCTTATATTATCAGCCAAGGGTACACCTAGTCAAACAATTCAACAAAACCAAAAGACTTGTCTAAATAAATTAATTAATATCTCCAAAAAGATAACCCTTAAATACATTTTCAGTTTCAAAACCGCAAAAAAATGTTCACCATGTAGTTCATGATATTACTTGATCTATAGTCCTTAACCTTATGTGGTAGCAAACCACATAATGCAAAGGATCCTATCAAATCTTTAAATTTCAGTTCGAGCTCTCGAAATAATATCTATTATTTCCAAAGATATATTACAAAATCACTTCTTAGTGACGAAATACTTTGCATGCTAGCTCCTGCTGCCTATATTTGCTCAGTAATAGGAGTCTCAAGTGATATTGCTTGATCAACAGTCCTTAACCTTATATGGTAACAAAACACATAATGCAAAGGACCCTATCCAGTCTTTTTTTAAATTCAGTTCTAGCTCTCTACATAATTTCGATGCAATGAAATACCTTTAATGCAACGCATGTAGCGAAGGAACATAGTACGTTTGAAGTATGCTACTTCAATACTGGCGATTAAACAAAGTGTAAAATAATGATATTACTGTTTTGTATTTTGTCATAGCTTATGTAATGCTTCCGATACTTCAAAGAAGAAACAATTTGAGTGCTAGATGCTGTTACCTAAAATAGCTCAGAACCAGGAATCTCAAGTGTTTCAATGACTGTGCATCTTAACTAGCCTTAAAATACTTAAGTAGAAAAGCAGACTTTCGGTGTACTGTCGTCAAAGGCATCATACTTATTCCAATGCCTTATATCATCAGTCAGGGGTACACCTAGTCAAACAATTCAACAAAACCAAAAGACTTGTCTAAATAAATCAAGTAATACCTCCAAAAAGATAATCCTTAAATACATTTTCAGTTTCAAAAACCGAAAAAAATGTTTAACACGTAGTTCATGATATTACTTGATCTACAGTCCTTAACCTTATGTGGTAAAAAACCACATAATGCAAAGGATCCTGTCAAATCGTCAAAATTCGGTTCGAGCTCTGGAAACAATATCTATTATTTCCAAAGATACATTACAAAATCACTTCTTAGTGACGAAATACTTTGCATGATAGCTCCTACTGCCTATATTTGCTTAGTAATAGGAGTCTCAAGTGATATTGCTTGATCTACAGTCCTTAACCTTATGTGGTAACAAACCACATAATGCAAAGGACCCTATCCAGTCTTTTTTTTTTAAATTCAGTTATAGCTCTCTAAATAATTTCGATGCAATGAAATACCTTTAATGCAATGCATGTAGCGAAGGAACATCGTAAGTTTGAAGTATGCTACTTCAATACTGGCGCCTAAACAAAGTGTAAAATAATGACATTACTCCTTTGTATTTTGTCATAGCTTATGTAATGCTTCCGATACTTCAAAGAAGAAACAGTTTGAGTGCTAGATGCTGTTACCTAAAATCACTCAGTACCAGGAGTCTCAAGTGTTTCGATGACTGTGCATCTTAACTAGCCTTAAAATACTTAAGTAGAAAAGCAGACTTTCGGTGTACTGTCGTCAAAGGCATCATACTTATTCCAATGCCTTATATCATCAGTCAGGGGTACACCTAGTCAAACACTTCAACAAAATCAAAAGGCTTGTCTAAACAAATCAAGTAATACTTCCAAAAATACCTCCTTAAATATTTTTTAAGTTTCAAAAATCGAAAAAAGTTCAACATGTAGTTCATGATATTACTTGATCAACAGTCCTTGACATTATGTGGTAACAAATCACATAATACAAAGGACCCTATCAAATCTTTACAATTCAGTTCGAGCTCTCGAAATAATATCTATTATTTCCAAAGATTTATTACAAAATCACTTCTTAGTGAAGAAATACTTTGCATGCTAGCTTCTGCTACCTACATTTGCTCAGTAATAGGACTCTCAGGTGATGATATTGCTTGATCAACAGTCCTTAACCTTATGTGGTAACAAACCACACAATTCAAAGGACCCTATCCAATCTTTTTAAAATAATTTAGTTATAGCTCTCTAAATAATTTCGATACAATGAAATGCCTTTAATGCAACGCCTTTAGCGAAGGCACATGAAAAGTTCGAAGCATCCTACTTCAATGCTGGCGCCTAAACAAAGTGTAAAATAATTACTTCTGTGTATTGGGTTATAGCTGTACTGCTTCTGATACTTCAAAGAACGGGTATATTTGGATAATACTTTGGCTAGTTTATTTCAAAACATGTATTACAATACACATAAGATATATCTGCAATATAAACCCTGAGACACTTAAGATCTCTGCATTCTATTAACTCCAAACGTATATCAGAAAATCACTTTTAAAGGAAGAAACAATTTGAGTGCTAGCTTCTGTTACCTAAAATCGCTCAGTACCAGGAATCTCAAGTGTTTCGATGACTGTGCATCTTAACCAACCTTAAAATACTTAAGTAGAAAAGCACACTTTCGGTGTACTGTCGTCAAAGGCATCATAATTACTCCAATACCTTATATTATCAGCCAAGGGTACACCTAGTCAAATAATTCGAAAAAACCCAAATACTTGTCTAAATAAATTAAATAATATCTCCAAAAAGATAATCCTTAAATACATTTTCAGTTTCAAAAACCGCAAAAAAATGTTCACTATGTAGTTCATGATATCACTTGATCCATAGTCCTTAACCTTATGTGGTAACAAACCACATAATGCAAAGGATCCTATCAAATCTTTATATTTCAGTTCGAGCTCTCGAAATAATATCTATTATTTCCAAAGATATATTACAAAATCACTTCTTAGTGACGAAATACTTTGCATGATAGCTCCTGCTGCCTATATTTGCTTAGTAATAGGAGTCTCAAGTGATATTGCTTGATCAACAGTCCTTAACCTTATGTGGTAACAAACCACATAATGCAAAGGACCCTATCCAGTCTTTTTTTTTTAAATTCAGTTATAGCTCTCTAAATAATTTCGATGCAATGAAATACCTTTAATGCAACGCATGTAGCGAAGGAACATCATAAGTTTGAAGTATGCTACTTCAAAACTGGCGCCTAAACAAAGTGTAAAATAATGATATTACTGTTTTGTATTTTGTCATAGCTTATGTAATGCTTTCGATACTTCAAAGAAGAAACAATTTGAGTGCTAGATGCTGTTACCTAAAATCGCTCAGTACCAGTGTTTCGATGACTGTGCATCTTAACTAGCCTTAAAATACTTAAGTAGAAAAGCAGACTTTCGGTGTACTGTCGTCAAAGGCATCATACTTATTCCAATGCCTTATATCATCAGTCAGGGTACACCTAGTCAAACAATTCAACAAAATCAAAAGGCTTGTCTAAACAAATCAAGTAATACTTCCAAAAAAACCTCCTTAAATACATTTTAAGTTTCAAAAATCCCAAAAAAGTTTAACATGTAGTTCATGATATTACTTGATTCACAGTCCTTGACCTTATGTGGTAACAAACCACATAATGCAAAGGACCCTATCAAATCTTTACAATTCAGTTCGAGCTCTGGAAATAATATCTATTATTTCCAAAGATATATTACAAAATCACTTCTTAGTGAAGAAATACTTTGCATGCTAGCTTCTGCTACCTATATTTGCTCAGTAATAGGAGTCTCAGGTGATGATATTGCTTGATCAACAGTCCTTAACCTTATGTGGTAACAAACCACATAATGCAAAGGACCCTATCCAATATTTTTTAGTAATTTAGTTATATCTCTCTAAATGATGTGGATGTAATAAAATTCCTTTAATGCAGTGTTTTCATGTGTTGGTGTGTTGTAAATACAGCATATATGGCTTACGTATTTTGCGCGGTATGATAGCGTTTTAAGCTTTTCCGAAGAACCCTTTCCTGCTTCGCAAATTACAAAGGACATTCTTTAGTGCCTTCGCAAATTACAAAGGGTATTCTTTAGTGACTTTATAGTAACTACCACAGTGTGGAACGGACTCTTGGTTCTTTGTGTTATGTGGTGCGTACTAGGTTGTGTAGTAGATTGTACGCTTAAGTATACATTATGTGGTAGGTGCGACTACGTCAGATCCGTTTTTTGTCCGTCCTATGTGGCGCCACTTTACGGTGGCGTCCGTACTGCCGTCCTTCTGCCTTAAGTGGTATCCGTGAGCTATGTGGTACCTCTGTACGCCCAAATGGAACTTAAGTGGTAACCACATAATGTGTACCACATAAGTCGCATCTACCACCTAATGTATACTTGGGCGTACAATCTACCACATAACCTACGTCTAGTACGCACGGACGGACGGACAGACGGACGGACGACACTTGCCCCCATCTGTATAGCCCTGTTGGCTGAAAAGCCAACTGGGCTAAAAAAAAAACCCTCAATTTAGGCTATTTTCTTTTGGGTCGCCTAAAAAGCAACACTTTGAGAACAGTCGTGCAAAATTTGAAAAGAATTCGACCAAAACTTAAGGAGAAGCATTTTAAGGAAAAGTTTGCACACGTAGATACAGACCACGGATGTCCCCCTCACCCCCCCCCCCCCCCCATCCTCCGTACTAATACAATACCACCAGCCCGACGAAGTCGGCTTGCCTAAAACATGCCAAAAAATAAAATCTATTTTTGGGAATCTCGAAAAAGAATACGCCAGACTCGCATCCCCGGGAAGGAATACTGTACTGCGCTCAGCTCAGCTACTGTTCCCGTAAAACAATTTAAAACACGAAATTGAAAGAATAAAAGATATTTTATTTCGTTATTTTTGTTTATTTATAAATTTGCATAAATAAAATCAATGTACGTATTATGTACAAACACTTGTATACACACAATGTCTGCTAAAATTCAAATACATTTCTACAAATTTTCCTACGCAATGGGCACGGTTTCCTCACTGCAAGTTTTAATTTATAAAAAAAATCAACTATATATTTTATTTATTTCATAAAAATCAATTCCATTTTCCAATTTCATTCCACAACAAGGAAATAAAATTGAGAACTACGGGGAAAACAAGAAGAAAACGTATTAGTTTATTTCTGAAACTCCGAAGAATGGATAAAAAAATGGCGAACCAAAGCCACAAATATGTCGCCAGTTACTGATGTTTAACCGTAAAACAGTTACTGTTTTTTAAATTTATTTACTTTACTTCATTCAATTTTATTATTATTAGTTTTTTATAATATTCCCAATCAGATGCAGAAGTTGCTATTATGGCAATGGATTCACAAATGTTCTACCTGGTTGAGGATAGCATCGTTCTTTTTTTAATCAAAAATTTGAAACATGAAACTGCAAAAACAAAACGAGTCGATTAGCACTATGGCGTGACAGGACTCAGGATTTCTAGGTTTAAGGGGGGGGGGGAGGGCGGGAGGGGGGCGAGTGATGAAGGTCGCGGTACACTTCTTGCATTACACTCGTGGATTTTCAGCCCTTCATCCCCCCCCCCCCCGGTCCTCCTCCCACCCCCAACGACCCCACACCCATCAACGAAGCCTGTGTTCAACATGGCCAGCCAATATCAAACAACCCAAGCCACCCTAAGTCAACACAACCATGCAGATCCACCATCCTCAAACCGACGCCCCCCCACCCCTGGTCCAACCTCTCCCATCCTCCTCCTCCCCTCCCCCCCCCTCACCCACCGCAGGCCTTCCCAGTCAACCAACAAACTGCGCCATGCAGAAGACCGAAGCAGCACTACACAAAAACTCCACAGTTGAAACCGGGACGGGGCAGGGATGTAACAAAATAATTAACAAAATTAAGAAAAATTTTCAGGGAAGAACATTTTGGCAGCCACTTGCACTCAGTATTGCACATAATTTCATGTCACATAAAAGCGCGACACTCCGCTATTAGGTGCCTACTATTCGATTATTCGATTATTTGACTCGTGTCTGAGGTAGAATCCAGCCCTACAGCCAGTTCCGACACGAAAACGTTCCACTTCGTGACATTTCCTTTCAAACGCATCGAAACTTGTAGAGTAGCAGGGAGGGGGTTGGGCATGACTGCAAGTGAGGGGTTTGGGGGGGGGGGGAGGG